>PVJH01011046.1:0-70676 GCA_004026705.1 Nesogale talazaci | reverse complement strand
CGGACGATTGGAGAATGATAATAGAAATGGACATGTGAGGGTGCTTGACACAGTATGCTTATTTTATATATTGTGAAAAACGATGTAAGAGCCCCCAGGAAAATGATTTAAAAATTAAAAAAAAGGAAAAAAGAGAATCACTTCTAATTTAAAGGCAAAAAAAATCCCAACTTAAAAGAAAATATATTTAAAATGAATAAATTAAAATAGATCAAAAGGGAAAAAAAGAAACACTCCATATTATGTGAATATAATTCCTAGGTTTGTAACCTAGTAACTCAGTGCTATTTAGAACCGTTTAATCCAACATCTAAGAGGACGCATCAGGCATGTGTTCATGGCTCCAACAAAGTTTTGGAGACAGCTTTCTGTGACCACAGACAAGCCTTGGATACTTCAGAGAAGGATCCACCTTAGAGGTGATATTGGCCCAATCATCTTGATGAGTAGTAAAGAGGATTTTTTTTGTTAAGATGGAGAAGGAAACAAACAAAAGATATCCACATAGAGTCATGATATAATGTGTTTTCTCAACTAGGAACTTGCTGAACATGAAAGGTCTGGACTAGATGTTTTAAATGTGTGTGTTAAACAGTAGAGCGATGATAGGTAATGTTCTTTATGATATGGGACTCGAAATCGAAGTGAGAGATTTCGTTAATGTGAGTCAAGCAAATATATGTGTCTATTAGCATCTAAGTTTTATTGATTGGATAGACTCTCATCACTAAGGATTTGGTACTGAAGATCAGAACTACTATTTAGTAATTTTAAGTAAATATTTTGATATATCAAACCATAAAGTTAATATTACAGCCCAGCAAATCACATGGGAAAAAATAACATGGATAAAGATGCTCTTTTTCATCTTTGGGATCTTGTGTCTAGATGCAGGTTTTGTAACTGATGCAGCCATCTTTTATTTATTTATTTAAAAAATCATTTTATTGGGGGCTTATACAACTCTTATCACAATCCATCCATCCAGTGCGTCAAGCATATTTGTACATTTGTTGCCATCATCATTTTCAAAAGATTTTCTTTCTACTTGAGCCCTTAGTATCATCTTCTTATTTTTCCCCTCCCTCTCTCACTCTGCCCCCCTCATGGACTCTTGATAATTTATAAATTATTTTTTTCATGTCTTACCCTGTTTGATGTCTCCCTTCACCCACTTTTCTGTTATCCATTCCCCTGGGAGGGGGTTATTGATAGTAGATCATTGTGAGGGGTTCTTCCTTTTCTCCCCCACCCCCCCCTTCTCCTTCCTCTCCTAGTATGTCTACTCTCATTATTGGTCCTGAGGGGTTTATCTGTTCTGGATTCCCTGTATTTCCAGCTCTTATCTGTACCAGTGTACATCCTCTGGTCTAGCCACATTGGGGTCATGATGGGGGTGGGGTGGGGAGGAAGCATTAAAAAACTAGAGGAAAGTTGTATGTTTTATTGGTGCTACACTGCACCTGACTGGCTCACCCCCTCCCCACAATCCTTCTGTTAGGGGCTGTCCAATTGCCTACACATGGGCTTTGGGTCTTTATTTTGCACTCCTCTCATTCTCAGTGATATGATTTTTTGTTCTGCATCTTGCAGTCATATTTTAATCATGACATTGTACTGGAGAAACAAAAAGAACTTGAGTTCTTGGTGATATTGTTGAGTCATTGGTTTTCTCTAACCAGGAGTCTACCTTCGTTGAGAAAATTGTCATTTGGTAATATATTGTTGTCTAAGTCCATTTCAGGCAGTTTTCTACTCCTTGCTGATAAAGGCCTTGTAAGTGATAGACGACTCAGACTCTTCTTCATCCAAGACCCCCCAAACCTTCCATTTTAGATAAACAATGACCTCTCAGACATTTCTGTTTGGAAGCTTAAGTTCATCTTTATCTTGTCTGCTTCAATCCATCGTTTCTCTCTTTCTACACTTGCCATTCCTTTCAAATTTCCCATCATGAGTGATGGCATTATCGAAAACTCTGAACAACAATGTCAGTTCTTCATGATGCTCCTTTAGTTCACCCCCCAGATCACTGAGGACCTATCAACTTCTACCATCTCCTACTGTAAACCTAGAGCTTTATTTTGTTTCATGGTAAGAGCAATAGTTTCCAAAGCCAGTTTTCTGTTTCTGCTCCATAAACTCCACATCTAAACAAAATTCATCCCAAACAGCAGCTTGCACGGAGACCTCATCATGACTTAGGGAATAAACTCTAAGTTCCTTGACGAGCCATACAAGCTTACCAATGAGCTGACATTTACGCATGTTCTCAAACGCAGCCATTGACTCATCAAACATTGATTGATCCCTGAAATACAAGGGACACTGAGGATGGAAGTGCAGTGCCTGCCTGGGGGGAGTTTATAGTAAGTTTATTGGGGACTACCTCTAGCAAAAACCTCTTTAAAGTGATGAAAAGTATATTTTTAAAAAAGTGTTGAAAAGTAAGCAGTGTACTCTGAGGACTAAGGTGTGTCTGTAGTTCCAACTACCTCATATGCATGTAAAGTAGGAAGACTGAAGATGAATTGATGCATTTGGATTATGGTGCTGGTGAAGAATATTGACAACACCAGGGACTGCCAAAAGAGCAAACAAATCCATCTCAGAGGAAGCATAGCCAGAATGCTCCGTAGAGGAAAGGACTGTGAGACTCATTCTTACATACTGTGGACAGGAGAGAGGGGCGTCATGCTTGGTAAAGGAGAGGGGCAGTGAGGAAAGAGGAAGGCCAGAAGTTGATGAATTGACACAGTGGCTGCAACCATGGGCTGAAACTTAGCAGCCCTTGCGAGTATGATACAGAACGGGGCAGAGTTTTGTTCTGTTGTACATATGGTCACTCAGAGTCAGAATCTTCTCCATGGCCTCTAACAACGACGACAATGCCATTTTCTCTCTTACTCCCCCATGAAAAAGGAGTATACGTATTCATGTGTGCTTGGACATGAACTTTAGGGGGAGATCTCAGAATGATATAAAAATACGTAACAATGTATTAGCGGTGCTCCCGGCTGTCCCTGGCCCATAACAACCACAGTATGTTGGAACGAGACCCAGCGACATCCTGTACCACCCTTACAGTTGTTGATAGGTTTGAGCCCATGGTGTGGCCTCGGGGTCGATCCATCTTAGTGTCAATCATCTTTCTCATTTTCACCAGCATTCTACCAAACACGATGTACTTTATATCATGGCGAATTATAAAATACTTCACTGAGAGTTTTTTTTTTCTCAAATGAAGTTGATAGTAAAACATAATAAACTACCTATGTGCTAAGTAGGACCCCTGGTGGTGTAGTGACCTCCCAGCAGCCAGGAGGAAACACCAGCCACTCTACAGGAGAGACAGGAGGCCTTCCACGGCAGGGAAGAGTTATAGTCTCAGAAACCACACGGGACCCTTCTACTCTGTCCCATCCAATCGCTGTACCTTGGAATCAACGTGCTGGCAGAGTGTTTTTTTAGAGTTTTGCTTATATGTTTTTAATACTCGATTTTATTATTTCAGCAAAACCTTATAAGGCATATGATCTTATAGAACTGAGGGATCACATGGGCCTTTTTCTTTGAGTGTTCATGGGTAGTTTATTTTAACAGAAATTGTCTTATCAGCACAGAAGTAGACAAGGTTTATTAAAAAGTATTTTAATGGTTTGCTTACAAATCTACCAGTAGAGTGTACTCTTTGAAAAGAATAAGCCCTAGGAATAAAATCCACTTCCAAGTTAGAAGCAGTAAGATAAAGGTAAAAAGAGTCACAACAGCTAAACTGATATTGAGTAATCAGGAAAGAACTTTAGACAGATTTTAAACTTTAACTTGTTAATTTGGTGAACACCTGGGTTTTGGTTCATCATGTATCCTGGAATCCTGAGCTTTTCATCCCTGTTTACTAGAAAATCAGTGACTTATTCAGCGTTACACACCAAGGACAGCAAAAATTAATTGGTCCCAGATCCTTTCCCATTTTCCCCTTCGGTAATTCCCCACTGCTTTGAGCAGAACCATGCACTGCAAGAGCCGTGCTTTGCTGTGTGTGAGAGACACCAAAATAAGAGGAATTATAAGTGATTGAAGAGCGAGTTTGGAAAAATGCAAATGTATAATGCAATTCCGTTGGTTTGTGATAGGAAATTCAGGAGGGATACACTAAAACATTCAAACTGCAAAACCAAAAAGGAATAAAAACAGCAATCTGGGGCATGTGATACATAGGGTTTTAATTTGTGAACCAGGTGAATATGCAAAATCTTTTTGGGGGGCATCACTGCCCTCTGGTGGTCATGGGAGCTACCCAGCCGTGCTCCTAGAGTGCTGCCACTGGATTTGAACCGCCAAGCCAGTGGGCTGCAGTCCTGCACTCAACCACTACACCATTGGGGCTCAGCCCTGTAAAATCTTTTAAAGAAAGGGCTGTTTGACATTGTCTATGGTTTCATCATGATTATCATGTGCGTGTAAAGTTTTGCTGAAGATAACCCCCAAATGGTTGCCAAAGTATATCAACAGAGAACTGGTAGGCATTCAGGCAGGATTCAGAAGAGGGCATGGAATGAGGGAGATCATTGCTGTTTCGGAGAAAGACAGAATACTCCTTCGCAAGGATCATGAAATTTGCTTCACACATGTTCTGGATGTGTTTTCAGGAGGGCCCAGTCTCTGTCAAATATCCTGGTGGGAATGTAGAGAGTCAGTGACTGTGCGGATGATACTTCATGAGATGGACTGACACAGGGGCTGCCCCACAGCAGTGACTGTGAGAGTCACATGGGTCTGTTACCAGAGTTTGTTATATATTAGGCCATGATGAGTGAGAATGGGCTGGATGGTGTCTGATAAAAAGAAAGTGTCTCAGGGTTGCGTCTTGGAAGAGGGGACAGAGATGAAGCCTTTGCTTTGGGTGGTTAATGTTAACAGCATGCATCAGCATAGAAAATGGCTCTAAGGAAGGGAAAGGCAGAGAACATGAGCAAGGAAGGGAAAAGGGGTGGGGACATGTTGGTGGGTGGGTGAGTCCCACAAAAACTACTCTTCTCCTGATTCTGCACCGGGAGTGTAACTCTTCCTGACAGAGCTTAGAAGCACCTCTGAAGACACACCCTTGTTCATGCCATCTGATCTCGGTGACACCAGACAATGCTCACAAAGGAAGGGGAGTTCGTCACACTCGTTATGAATGTAATTTCTGCTTTCACACTGTCTTTCAATTCTAGTGCTCCTTCTTCCTGTTTTCTTTAACTGTGTTTTTGCACCGATTTTATTTTATATTTGTCTTGATGTGTTTACACCAGCTACCATAAATCTCTTCTGGAATTGGGAAGAGTTTATATGTACACCAGGAAAATGTCAACAGGTTTTTTCTGAGAAGTGAGATTATACGTGATTTTAATTGTTCAATGAATAGCCATCTGCATTTGTAAGTCTATGATTTTGTACAATATGCAGAAATTCCTCTTTGAGTATATATATTCTAATACATTCGGAAGGCCCTTGTGGCAGGCCTTAGAAAGGGGTCCTGAGATTGAGTCTTCCTTTTTATCTGGCACGTCTATGAAAATGTGGGTGGGATTATCGTTAGAAAACTCACAAAGACACTTTAAAATGTAAAATTATTCTTTTTGTTTCTTTAATTGTGTACACCATAATAGGCTGTAAGAGAGCAAGATTCTTATTTTCGATGTTCTCTATTTTTTATTACACTTTGGTTAAGAAGAATAAACCTTTCATTTTACAATATGACACATAGGCAATATTTTTACTCTATAAGGCAAAGACTAAAGCCCACCCCAAAGCAAACAAAATCTAATTTATTAGAATTCATATTTCCTTGAGTAGAAATGAAAATGAAGCTAAAAACTAATTTCTTTCAGTGTTTTACAAGTCTTTACAAAAACACCACTGGTAATTGTTAACTTAGGAGAAGGCATACTCATTTCAGTAGTAATCATTTTTTTTGTTGCATTTTGGGTACAAATGATAATAGAAAGGTTGAATAAAGCAAATATTGCAGTCTTAATAATAATAAGTATTTGATAAAACAAATCTTGTGGAAAGTTTATAAATAAAAGTTTCCACATTGGCAGGAAAATATAATAGTGTCATTGTTGATAAAAGTGAAAGTATAGCTTAGAACAAATTGGTCTCTTAAGAGAAAATTGATACAAAAAAATTGATTGGAAAACCCCATTCTTTTCTTCCTTCCATTTAGCATGATAAGAACTGCTCAATGAGGAATCCTTTTTTACCACTTTCTTCTATACCATAAGCCCTGGAAAACGGGCTATTCAGCTTCTTATAAATGGCTCTGTCATACATTTCAAAGGAGTCACAATGAGTAAGCGGTATTGAGCTTTGTTCTTTCCCAGTTCTGGAGGAACGTCCATTTCCAGTGCTTTTCCTCAAAGTGTTCCTTCATTATTTGACTCCAACACACCACATTTCTCAGGAATGTTCACCTGTTCAAAAAGATGTACAAGTGATGTAAGACGGTCTATGCACTTCCAGTTCCAGGGGCAAAATCAAAATAACCAAACCCACGGCCATCAAATCAGTGTTGACTCTGATCGGGTCCCTCAAGGGGGAAGTAGACGTGGCCCTGTGGGTTTCTGAGATGATACATCTTTTGGAGAATCTTGTTGTTTGGTGCTGTTAAGTCGGTTCCGACTCCTGGGGACCCTATGAACACGGGAAGACGCTCCCCTGGTTTGCACCGTCATCCTCACAGTCGTTCTTATGCTGGAGCGCAGGGCTGCAGTCTCTGCATCCGCCCATCCTGTTGCGGACCTTTCTTGTTGTCACTGCTCTGCTACCTGACCAAGCCTAATGATGGGAAGAGAACGAGGTATCTTTCTCCCATGGAGTAGCTGATGGGTTTGAAGTGCTGCCCTTGTGGTTAACAAACCCAACCTAACGTGGAATCCTCTGCACCGCCAAGTCTCTGCCTGTAGGCAGACAAGTCTTACATTCTTCTATTTCATGCCAGAGGTGCCAGGACTGTGACTGTCTGGGGCTGATTCAAGAAGCTGCGTCTCTCAACAAATGAACGTGAAGAGTAAGCAATTGTTAAATTTGCATAGATAATTTTTTACTTTGAAGCCAAAGGTCTATTGACTTAGAAATTCTGTTTTCAAGATGCTAAGTGCTAGTACAGGGTTTAAAATAAAGGCTGCCAAGAGCATTTAATGAAGTCGACAACCACCATTTAAATAAATAAAGCCACATGGTCAATAAACAAATAACTGGGCTGAGTACTAACTATGAGCACAGGCCAATTTAATTTGTTGACCAATTAGGTAATAGGCTCATGTAGTAAAGAAACCATCTTTGTTAGAGTGGTCTAGTCGCCAAAGAAAGGCATCGCTTGTCCTTTGTATCTCAAAGGGATACCGTCGAACAAAGGTGGAAAGGAAGCAGGAAATCCTCTGAATTCTTTCCCCAGCACCCTCATGTTCACTTTGGGAGAGGGAGTAGGGATGGATTCACCAACCCCCTGTAGAAAGATCCTAAAAATGGATCTCTCAGTTGAATGGAGCCTAAAAAACAGACATCAGCAATCAGGAAGTGGTCTCTACATCTATGAACCAAATTTGGAAAAAGGACTGTGGTTGGTCAAATATTATTCTTTACTGCCACCCAGCTGATTCCAAGATAGATGGAGCAGAATTGTCCGTGTGGGTTTCTGAAACAGTCACTCTTTATGGGAGAAGAAAGCCTCATCTTTCTCCCACAACAACAGGCAATATTTATTCTCTTTAGGGATGTTTATTTTATGACAATAACTAGTCTTTAATTAAAACAAGCAAAGAGGAGTCCACCAAAATCCTATCTGACTGCTCTTCTGGAGGAAGAGTGTACTGACTTCACAAGAAGATTCTGCTTTTCCTTTTCACACTGGAAATGCACACCTCTATCTGGGTCCTTCCTCACCTACCCTTTTCCCCAGGACACTAGGGACACTGCCAAGCACCTCTAGAAGTGTGCAAGCCACTCATTTATCCTGTAAATGATGGCACAGACTGCTCATTTCTAGGTTCCCTCCCCATAAGGCCATTTCATGTGCATTTGTTCACTCCTAGCTGTTAACTGTTGATATTTACCCACAGGTGTGTGTGCGGATTGCTTTGTTCAAACGATTTCTTTTGCCAGAGGGGAAGTTCCTGTGTGTGGTTATTGATGTTCTTTTCAAAGTCAATATATGACAAATAAAGAAACCATGGAAGATGATTGTGGCAGTTATACCTGCAGGCAGTTACGACCCACAAAAAGGGGAAGTTCAGTTCACTCCTTCACAAGACTGTGGCTGTAGATTTTCCATGGCAGAGAAGGGAGATTCCTTAGTGGATGCATAGGGGCTATCTGGATAAGTGGAAGGCCTAGCCACTTTTCTAACTTTAACCTTAGCATGGAGCAACTGCAGGTTGACTCTTCAAACCACCCAGCCACTCTGTTGGAGAAAGATGAGGGTGACTGCTTCCACAAAGGCAGACCCTCAGAAACCTCATGGGGACCATTCCACTCTTTCTTCGAAAGCCACTGTGCATTAGCACTTACTCTGTGGCAATGAGGTTAGTTTGGGGTTTGTTCTAGAGGCTGGTCCTCATTGGGGTTTGCTTCACATAAAAATGGGCAGATAACGAACTCTCCAGCTGGTCTGTGGGAGAACGTTGAGGCCGTTTGCTTTAGCGAATGTTAACAGTCATAGAACTCCCACATGAGACCACCAGCAGGAATGCTGAGTCAGAATTGTCTCAATGACGGTGAGTGATGACTCAAACTTGGCTTCATTGCAATGGGGTTGGGGGGCTCTGATGGGGCAATGGGCTAAGCATTGTGCTGCTAATCAAAAAGTCAGTGGTTCAGAACCATGAACTACTCTGCAGGAGTTAGATATGGCAGTTTGCCTCCATAAAAATTTACAGCCCTTGAGCCCTGGTGGCCTAGTGGTAGTTTGTGGGACTGCGGCCCTCAGGGCTGACAGTTCAAATCCAGCAGCAGCAATCCAGGAGCAAGGCTGGATTTGCTATTCCCACCAGGGCAGTGATGCCACAAAAAAAAAAAAAAAGAAAGAAATTTACAGCCTTAAATATTCTGTAAGGAGCCTGCTGGGGCAGCAAATTGGGCTGTTAACTACAAGGTCTGAAGTTGGTCGTCGCCAGCTGCTCCTTGGGATAAAGACAGGAGTTTCTACTCCCTGTGAAGAGTTACAGTTTCAGAAACTCACAGGGAAGTTCTACCCTGTCACTATGAATACGAATTGACTCCAGGCAGTGAGTGAATACGTGAGTGTGAGTGAAAAATCTTTTGAGGTGGTTCTACTCTGCCCTATAGGGTAGTTATGCATTGAAATCAACTTGATGGTTAATAGGCTTGGATTTGGGTTTGGGCTTGATGCTGTGAAAGTTCTATTGGCTTTTTGTGGGGGGTGGGGGGGCAGGGCATTGGGCAGGAGGTGATCTCTGCTGTTCAGACACTACTATAAATCAAAACCAAACCCACTACCATGAACTTGATTCTGACTCATGGTGACCCATGTGTTTCAGAGCAGAACTGTGTTCCACGGGTTTTCCGTGACTATGCTATTTCAATAGCAATAGTCAACACCTTTTAAAAAAAGTATTCCTGGGTAGATTTGGAATGTCAATATTTTGGGTAGTAGCCAAACACTTAATCATTGGCAGCATCCAGAGAGGCAAAATTAGCACTAAAAACCAAGCAAGCAAGCAAGCAAGCAACCAACCAGCCATTTGTAGCCTTCAAGTTGATTTCCACTCATGGTGACCGTATGGGCTCCACAGGTTTCTCAAGGCACTTCTGGGTGGGTTTGATACGCCAATTTCTCAGTTAGTAGATAAATATTTAACTAGTTGGGCCACCCAAGAATTCTCAAAAACCACAACAGCCACCAGAAGACCATTCAAATGCTGAAGATGGCTTGGGCATGGGGATAAGGAGTCCTTTGCTGCTCTGGGAAAGAGGAGGTTGTCTCAACCCAGCAGTTCATTTCAGACTTCTGCAGCTCGTCCACTGGCCCATGTGCCATTCGTAGGTATTTGTACTTTAGTTCTCAAAATTACTTCCAGGTGGGAAAATGTATTCAAATGCACAGAAGCCATAAATTCCTGTTCCAGAATGTTTCTTTTGAGTCTTTCTGTATATTGGAAAGGTAAGCACAGGCTGAGTGCTGGACCTCTGCCCCAGCGACACCCAGTGCAGATTCCTACTTACTCGGCATGGTCTTGTTGGGCAGGAGCATACTGAATAACTTCATAGATCGTGGTGCTGTGTCGCGCTTGCCCTGACACACCTTCAGAGACGAGAATGGAGCTGCTTGGCAGCTAGAAACGGGACACATCAAAAAACAAGGTTAGGGGCAGACTTGCAACTCACTTCTCCCTTATGTTGCATAGTTGAAAACCACCACCAGGAGTGAGAGTGAGAGAACTGGAACTGTTCATCTTCTCTCACGTGTTCGAGTTTCTCGTTGCTACAGACCCCTGCATTTACCCCACAGGGATTATGCCCAGCACAGCTACAAGGTCAGAAGAAGAACAGCTCAACAAAGCTATCACTGTTTTTTCTTCATTAAGAGGAAAGTTGGCAGTACTGTAAGGAAATATAGTAGGAAGAAAAAATAGCAAAAGAAAAGATAGCAAGACAGCTTAGATTCAGAGAGCATATACTATTATCTTTCATATTACACTTCCATTACCCTTTTGACAGTAATTGACAATTATGTGCGCAATGGTGATGAAAAAAAATATATTCCACATTGCATATATATATATGTGTGTGTGTGTGTGTATATAAACAGCACTTAAAAAGAGGGCACGCGAAGGGAGAGGGCTTGGTGTGGATGCAGTAGTGGGCTCTGAAAACCAAAGGCCTTGGATGAAATGTGCAAAGTATAGTGGTGTATGTCGGTCTGGTAAAAGCCAACACCCAGTTTACTAAAACTGATATTTGTGTTTTATTAATTTCCCTTGTCTTCTAAATGCTGCTTTTCAATTATTTCTCCCTCGGTGCCATGGTGTTGTTCCTGTCTCATCGTGGCCCTCAAGGACAGGGGAAAACTGATTCTGTATTTCCAAGGCTGCTGCTCTCAATTACCTAGCCCTTTCCAATTTCCATCCACAATGCCAAACTCTTCCGATTTTTTTTACATTTATGACTATGTTCTTAGAATCAAATCAATGGCAATGGGGGGGAAGAACCTCTTCCAGTCCTTCTTACTTATACATCCTCACCTAGAAAACTCTTCGTCTTTGATAACTCTGAACAATCTAATAGTGGAGCTGCCGACAGTAGTTATTTTCATTTTATTTAATTGCCTTCTCTTCAACTCCCCAAAGAGGTTTAGCACAGTAGACATGTACAAGAGGTAGAAAAAAGGGTACCTCTCTGTACTGAGATAACAGCAAACTAAGAGATTGTTTTGAGTTTTCGAAACTCAAAAACATTGTAATCAAATGCATTCCCCTTCTAAATCTGAATTTTGAGACTTTGGTTTAATTCTAAGTGCCCATCTCTCTCAAGGCTAATATGTTTTGCTGTTAATGCTCACATATTACTGCCATGCTGGCTCTTTCTCTCATAAATCCTCCTCCTCATGTCCTAGTCCTCATTGTCCTCCTTTATTTGTTGGCTTCCATGCTCACTATCCCACACATCTGCTTGGCCAAGTCTGCTAAGAACCTCAGCAGACTCCTGAGGGATTGTCAGCTCTGAAGATGGTCATGGTTCGGCATCAAGTTATTCAGCTATGAGAGAAAAAAGGGGGCTCCTGCTTTGCAATACCAACATCTATTTCTCGGCTTCAAGTTCTTGATGACTACAGATTTTTTTGAGTCTTCCAGTGGAAGTACCTTTAAGAGTTTAATCAGTTGTTTTTGCAATATCTTTGCAAGATGTGAGGAGGAAATGATGGGAAAATTGAGGTTAGTGAAATGGCTGGATGCAGACACAGAAGTGGTGCAGTGATTGCTGAAATCTTGGTTTCCAGATCTCCGGTGGACTCACTTTCCTTGACCTTCATCCAATTTAGTTTTTCTTTGATCTTACCAGATAAAGACTATGTATGAAATAACACAGTTTTTTTTTAAATGAGAGCGTTACTTATAAAGGAAGCAGAAGATGCGCATGCTCTCGGATGTGGAAATGTCAGTCATTACAGAGCAAGCCAACACAGCTGAAGGTTTGATGCAACCCTCTGACCACACCACCAAAGTGCTTAATGAACACTGCTTACACATCTGGGGAAGCTGACTGCTACCTCAGTGTCTAGGTAGTCACTAGGAAAACCAACCCTGGGAACACCAGCAGCATCTGGGAGAGTGACAAACTCATAGATCCCGAAGTCATCGAGAGCATCTTCATGGCCTGAAATGGAAAACAAACACTACTGAAAGCCCAGCATCATTGGTTGCGCATGTTGATTAAAACAAACAAGAACTTTTGTGAACTTAAATATTTTGTCTATTTTAAGGAGTATGTGTACAATCAAAGCCAATTTTAAACTTTCTAGTCCCCTGTAATCTGGTGCCATTAAGCAAGGCTAGGAATTACTTCTTCTAAAGCTAAGAGTGGAAACTGTATAATCAGAGGAATTGGAACCATTTTTATTAAAGCCTAGTGTGAGATTGTTGGTTACCAGAATTGTATAAACTTGAAGCACTAGCATGGAGTCCATCATAACCCATGATCCATCTACCTTGGTTGATCTCAGAGAGACCCCTCTCCCTCCAAATTAGAAAGAATAAATAAATAACTCTAGCTGTCCACCCATACAAGATACAATACACTATAACACAATCTAAGTGTCGCTTAAGTGAACCTCTGTGAAATGCCTGGGACTGGAAAGGAGCCAGATCATCCCTGGAGCCCTTTCCAGCTCTGACATTCTATCATTTGTGAGGGAGAACACGTTAGAACAGAGGGAGAAAACCACCCTTCATTCAGCACCCAGGAGTCCTGTGAGACACTCCACATGCATAGTCTTATTCAGCATTCATGACACTCCTAGGAGGAAATTATTATCTCTATTGTGTAGATGAGGAAGTTGAGGTTAGACAAAATAGTAATAATTAATTTGCCTAGGGTGACATAGGACTGAAACCCAGCTCAGTGTGACTGGCAGGTAAAGTAAAAGTGACAATGTTCACTTGTGAGGTGCGTCCCTCTCAGCCACCTCAACTTCTTTTCCTATGACAGAGCTGTTACCTTTGCATCTGTCTTAGGAACACTCTGGAGAGCTCTCACTCAGGATGAACAAAAGTGAGAGACAATGCTTCGCCATGTTCAAAATCATAGCGGGATGAACAGACTGGAACTCAGCAGGACGCAGGGACTGTGAGAGTGACCCTCTCTGACTCTGAGAGGTCTTGTCCTTCAAAGGAAGGGTCTCCCAGTCTGACTTACAGACTTGTGTGATGTCTTAATAACAATCATAGCACAAAGACTCAGCAGCTTTTCAAGTGAAGTACCACACAATATCAATTTATTATATGAATAATATACTGTACATGATCATCTATATCAATAAAATTAACTAATATACATGGGCATTCATAATAGCTTCTGTTAGCTGGGATTTACCTGAAAATGTTTGAGCTTTCCCATATTCTGTCTCTGGTCTGAAAAGATAAACAGGCACTTCTATCAATTCTAAGAATTGAAGAAAAAGAATTCAAGAAAAAAATTGTAGAAATGAATGAATTACCTGCCCTCTAGCTTCCGTTTTATGACTGCAGCCAAGAAAGAGAGAAGCAGGGTTACTCTTTTGGAACATATACAGCTATCTTGGTTTATTTTCTTTGCTCATTTTAACCTACCTCTGAAGGGTTGATATTTCTTCCACAGGAAGAGAATACTCATAGATATAATCAAAAACAGTGATATTCCAGTTATGCTTGCTAAAGGTGACAATGATTTTCCTCTGTGTGCAAGCTTTTCCAGGCCTATGTAAAAAACAAACAAACAAATATACTATTGATATTTTTGCAAAGGTCTGTGACTTACTATGTAGTTTTATTTGTGCATGGTTTATCTTAAATGAGAAACTAAGATTTTAGCACTCTCATTATGGCTTTAGATTTAGCTTTTTCTTTGTCACATCTATTTAGTTCGAAGCTATACTATTTGATTCACGAAACTTCAGAACTTCCTGCCAGTATGCTGGGTAGACCTCTTGAATCTTATGAAGTGCTCATTAAGCAATCTGAGGTACTGCGTCTTGTAGGGAGAGCGGATGGCGTAGCCTTGTACACTTTGGGCTGCTGCTAACTGAAAAGTTGGTAGTTCGAACCCACCAGTTTCTCTCTTGAGAAAGGGGAGGCTTTCTGCTTCTGCAAAGGAAACCCACAGGGGCAACTCCACTCTGACTGACTGAGTGGCTATGCGTCAGAATTGTGGCAGTGAGTTTGACTTTTTGAAGATGTATCTTGCATTAAAGTCTATTTTGTGAGCTATCAGCATAGCTATATCAGGTTATTTTAGCTGATATCCATATAGTTTATTTTCTTATCCTTTGGCTTTAAACATTTCAGTATCCTTATATATATGCTAAGTAGAAATTTTTTAAGCCCAGTTCAGTAATATTGGTGTTTCAATTGGAGCCCATTGATATTTATTATATTTATGAATATATTTCAGTTCAAATATGACCTGATTCTTTATGTATAAAATATTTTTTCTGAATATAAAAATTTTGTTTATTTTTATCTTCTTATTGTCTTCATTTGAGTTAGTCATAATTTTATCTTATTCTGCATTTCCATAATATTTGCTTATTAGGTATACTTTTAGTGGAAATGCTAGAGATGAAAACTTGCATCCTTGAGTTATTAAGGTCTCGTATAAATGAACATATTTGCCACTTACTATTTTCCATCCAATTCCATCCTTTCCACATATTCAAAATGGCATGACTAAGGACTCCAGCTTTGACTTCATAATGTCTGAATGTAATGATGCCTGTTTACAATACTGTGCTCTTTCCATCATCCCTGTCCGACTATTAGACACACGCAATCTTTATGTATTGACATGTTTGAATTCCTTAGGTTAAAACTGATATTATTAAAAAATGGAGGATTGGGGCCAGTAGTAAGAGTGGAGCTACTGGATGGATGGAGGGAAGGCAGGGTAGAGAGGAGGAGCCAACTACGGGGATCTACACATAACCTCCTACCGGGAAGACAGACATTGGTGGAGAGGGCGAGGGGAGACATCCGGTAGTGTAAGTTATGACAAAACAATAGTAATTTATAAAGTATTGAGGGTTGGTGGGGGAGTGGGGAGCAAGGATGGAGGGGAAAAGATGAGAAGCTGATGTCAAGGACTCAAGCGGAAAAGTGGAGGTTTGGAGAATGATGACAGCAGCAGGCATGCGAAGAAGCATGGCACAATGTAGGTATTTATGTATTTTGAAAAACGATGTATGAGCCCTCAATAAAATGATTAAAAAATGGAGGATGATTTACAAGATCATAAAATGGAGGATAAGTAAGACATCCTATATCTGCCAAATGGCTGAGTATCATGGCCCTGCCGAGTGAATGCACAACCTTAGCTCCCACAGCCAGGGATGCTCTCGCTTCAGACTTCGGCATTTATTACTGCCCATTGTATCTTATGATCAGTCAGGACAGTCAAATAGTAGATCTGTTCAGCTAGCGAAGTCATCGCAGAAAAAAATATTTACCCCATCTTAGAAGTGACTCTGGGAAAAAAGTTTATTTGAACAGAAGGTTACTTAGTAAATCATTTTGCTCATACATGGTCAAACAATTATTCTTGCAACTGACCTTACAGAGTATTTCCCTCACAGGAGCTACTGGGTTTGAACTATAGACCTTGAGATTTCCAGGTGCGACACTTGCCCCAGAGTGCCACTAGAACCCCCATATATTCCATTTTTTCTTTAATCGTTTCTAACAGGACTTTGTGTGCTTGAATTCATTCACTCCTTGGTAGACAGACTGCCTTTATCCCTATGTGATAACCCTTCACCTGCAAAAATAATTCAGTGCTAATTTGTTCTATCTAGTCCCCTAAAATGTACTTTTCCATGAGTTACAGCCAGCCTCAGGAAAACATTTTAGCATGATCTTACAAAATAAAAATGCCCAACACACCATACAGTGCATTAAAGAAAGGTGTTGTAACTATGGTCTCAGCTCTCAGGGGGATTTGCTGTGAAGAGATGCAATTCTAGAAGCTCGATGATTTCAAAGTAAGGCAGCGGGAACATTCCAATTTTTCGACACCAGAAGTGTACAAGGTTTCCTAAGGCAGAGAGCCCCCCTGTGTGGCATGGGCTCTGCTGTTCTGCCCCATTATTTAAACATGATTGGATCATTTACCAAAGCCATAGTGCAAATGCTATTTGCCCCCTCCTTAGGCAAACAAATAAAACTAAATAACATACTAAGTGCAAATAAGGGCAAGAGGTGTGGTATCCATGGTATCGCAGCCCTGCTGTCCAAACAAGATCGCCATATGCTATTAGTCACTGAGTGTATTTGGAGAATAGAATGATGTCCTGAGGGCTCGCCTGTCCAGTCCGTTCACTGCTGATGGCAGCTGATACACATCCCACAGGCACTTAAGGCACCTTATCAAGGACCACGTGATTTCTACACACCACCGGGGTTCCTTGCTCTCAGCGATGTCACTGAGAAGGTCCGGGTCTAGATGTCAGGGCTGCAGTCCTGTCCTATCTCACGCCTCTCTCCAGGGGCCCAAGGAAAGAAAATCTAGCCTCTGGAGATCGTGACTTGAGAAATTCCTAGTGAGAGAGAAAAATATAGAGTAAAGTCATCTTCCTCTCTTGGACAGTTTTCTTGTTCTTTTCTGTATGAAAAGATGTAGACTATAAATAGCTAGTAAAATAGCAGATTTCTCAAAATCACAGATAAATCCAAAGACAACGGCGAAATCAAAACAAAAATCCAACAATCAAGCTGGTTCCCACTCATAACAGCCCTGTGCAGGGTTTCTGAAGCTGCAAATATTTAGAGAAGCACACAGCTTCAGTTTCTCTAAGGGGTCGCTTGTGGGATTGAACCCCTGACCTTGCAGTCAGCAGTCAAACACATGCCACCGCACCACTAGAGGTCCCGTCAACCAAAGCTATGTTTTCCTACAGAACTCTAATCAGACATTAGAATGCTTACATTGAATGTAAACATATGAGTGATGATCCGAGGCTTACATTTCTGTAACTATTTTCAGTTTATATATACGGTAATGGAATATATGGACCCAGTTAAAACTTCAAAAATAGGAACACCTGCCTTCAAGAAACCTAATCAACCCCTTTGCCATCTACTTGGTTCTGATTCATCGTGATCCTGTAGGATAAAGTAGAACTGCCCCCATGGTCTTCCAAAACGTCAACTATTTATGAGAATAGAAAACCCCATCTTTTTCCCTTGGATCTGAGTGGTACATTGACTCACAGGACTTCCAAAACTAGATCTTTATGGAAGCAGCCTGCCTCGGTTTCCTCCCTTAGAGTGCTTTGTCCCCTCGACTTTATTAGTGGCTAAATGCTCTAACCACTATGCCCCAGAGATCCTCTTCAAAGAACAGAGGCCGGAGTTAAGGTGATAAAATAATTGGGAGTGTGTTTCACCATATAAATGTCAGTTAACTATTTTCATAACTGTTCCTTTATTGAAACATGTACAAAAGGTATCTTTAGGCACAGATAGCTCATAACTTCTAATTAGTATAAAATTAAGGATTATTAAATAAGCCAGAAGTGTCTCAATCACCTAGCAAAATTTAAGTCAGGACAAAAATATATGTTATACTAAAATATGTAACACTACAGCTATTTTTTAGAAAGACAGCTACCTAAATATTCAATACTCTGTTACACTAAGGGAGGCAGTTTGTGTAATTGTAAAAACATGAGTTTTGATTTCAGATTTTATGTGCTCACTTTCCACTCATGTGATCTTGTCCGTGGATCTTGTTTCCTTTAGAGTATCTTCACTGAGATAGGGAAAAGGTCTGGGTCGTAGGCCCAATGGTGGAAGGCACCATCTGCTGTGGCAGGCAGGAAAAGCCAGAACGAATGATCGCATTCTCCAGCCATCTTCTCCTCACACAATCTCCAAGTAAAACTTCTCATCATTTCCTGACCACATCTTTTTCTTTCCAAATTTGTGCCCTTGGAGTCATCCCTCACCCCTCTCTCTTTGCTGCCTGCATCTTATTGATAACCCTTGGAACCACATTTGTTGCCTCATTAGAAAGAAGGAGGGTCATCTATGTCGTGTAGCTTGGTTCTGTTACACCAAACACTGACTTGGTTCTAGAAACATTGAAAAAGCTTCTTTTAAATCCTTGACTGTTGGAAATTATCTAAAGTTCGCAATAAATGTTACAAGTAAGGTGTCATTATAAACTTCATCTGCATCACAAAGGTCATTCCTTTAATCAGCCTAAAGAGAAGCACATATGTAACAGAATTCATCAGTGCTATTCAGTTTCTTTATCATTTTGTGGCCTGTGGACTTTTGAGAGGTGAAAAAATAGTTCTAAAAACCATGGAGAGGTCACTGGTGTTGACAACTCTAAATCTCTTTGAAAACACCTGTTCTTCTTATTTACTGTAATAACATACAGCCTGGTCTTTGTACTGGTCAAACAGGTTTTTTAGATTTTGCAAAAGTCAATTGTTATTAGGATGATAGCTGTCTTTAGGCTGTAGGAATAATATTTGAATTAAATATGTGGGGCTTCAGATATTATGAGACTATCTTGGCTAAATATTAATGATGACAGTGTAGATGGTGGGAAAAGTACACATACATGTCTGTGTATTATGGCCACTTCTTCGCTTGCAATAAGCAAGAAGGGGCATCTAGAATGATCTCTAGACTGCTACTAAGGTATTCTTTATGTTTAATTATGGTTTACTTTTTCAATTATGTTTTTGTTAGCTACTGGGTTGAAAAGTCAGTTGGGCTTATTAAAAATTCAGTGAGGTACAAAGCAAAGAATGGCCCTTAGCTGTTTACAAGGCTTGTGCACAGACTAGGTTGTGAGTACCTTGTTAGCATGAATTATTTTATCTCATTTGGCATTCTTAGTGCCTGCCACAATATTTGGTCCATAAAGGTGCTCAATAATAAATGAATGAGTGCATAATTTACAATACCCTCAAGACACATTTAATTGGTATCTACAAGGAAAATATTGTCTACTTCACAAATGAAGCATAATTCAGGTGAAAATTCTAGAGCTGACTCTCCAATGTAATAGCCACGAGACACAAGTGAATATTGAAATCTAATGAAAATGAAAGAAAATTAAAAATTCAGTACCTCCATGGAACAGCCACATTTTAAATTCTAAATAGCCAAATTAGGTGAGTGACTGCCATATTGGCTAGTGCAGGCATAGAACTTTCCTATCATCATAGAAGGATATTTGGCGGAGAAGAAGACTTGCAAGACTTAGAAAAGCCCTTTCCACTGTGTATGACTTCCTTACCCTCTAGGTCTTAGACTATAATTCTTGATGGCTCTTTCCAAACTTCCTGACTCATTGTGACCCCATAGAGGCTCTCAAGATGAAGTCTTCACAGGTGCAAATGGCCTTAATTTTCTTGTGCAAAGTGGCTGCTGGTGGGGGGTGGGGTGGGTAAACTGTTGTCCTTGCAGTACAACACCTACCCACAGCACCACTAGGATGCCTTGATGACTCTATAAGAACTTTCAAATAAATTTAAAAGTTTATATGGTGGGGGATGGGGTGGGGGGGGGTTACAACAACCCTTAAACAAAGGTTTGTCACACTTGTATTTGATAAACATTCCAATTCCGAGGTCCTACATCTGGTATTCTAATCTAGTAGGTCCGAGATATCTAGCAAACCAATATATTTTGTGCTTTTGATGGTAGGTGGCACAGGAGCCACACAGGGCGGGGGAGGGGGGAGAAGTTTTGAGGTTGACAAGAAGGACAGTCTTGTTTCATTTATTCAACACAATGCACTGAAAATTATGCTAAGAACCCTGTGCAAGGCACCAGATCTAGAGAGAATGGGAACGTATTAAAGGGTAGCAACCTTTGTGAGCCCATTCTCCCATCATTTACAGACCCCCTGAATACCACTTCCTGTTCCAATCAGTCCTAGGCTTTCCAGCAATCCCTGAATTTAAGTGGGTTTTGCCTGTATGTTCAGGAAGGGTTACGTGGTAGTAGTAGAAGTATTATTAGTGAAAGCAGCAACAGCAGCAGGAAAAAGGAGAATGAGAGAAAATCAGCAGAAACAGCTGGAGGAAGAGGGGGAGAGGGAAAACGAGAGGCATAAAATAACAGCCAGAGGAACGATGGCCAGAGCAGGAGAAAGAGCAGAGAGAACAGACAAGACGAGAGAGGAAGGCAGACAAGCAGAAACCGGTGGTTGTCTGGGGAGGAGGGCAGCAGCCATGAGGAAAGTCTGGGAAGGTAGTTAGCGTTCTGATTTGAGTAAATTGTTAAATAGTAGGACCATTCATTTAATTAGTGAATGTAGCAAGACCAGCCACTTGGGGGAACACTGATAATGCTTCAGAGTTGACAGGTTAGGCTTATGTTTTTCTCTGGTATATACAAGTAGAAGCCTGTAGAAGGCAACGTGGTGGGCAGTTTTTTTGTGCTTTCAAACCCATTGCCATCAAGCTGATTCTGACTCATTGCGACCCTACCAGACCGAGCGCCCCTGCGGGTTTTCCTGTGGGGTCACTACTACGGAACAGCAGACCTCTCTTTCCCTCAGAATGGCTGGTGGGTTTGAACTGCCAAACTTATGGGATGTACCCATCATACATGAAACCATGGGAATTAATGAAATCATCTAGGAAAGTATGCAAAGAGAGAAGGAAGGATTAGTGGAACAAAATTTAGTGGATACCAGTATTCCAGGTGGTGATTATTAACTTTTGCGGGGTTGATGAAGTCTGTGAACTTTTTTCTGCATCTAGAATGTAAATTTTCAGACTTAATAGTTTTAGTTCCCAGGCCTTGAAACCTCTACTGAGAACCTCCAGAGATTTCAGGCAGGTAAACAGAGAAAGAGGAAGGGGAATCCCTGGATGATAGTGAGAAAGGGAAGTGAAATCGCTGATTGATAGAAAATCCAGACTTCAAACTCAAGGGGATTTTCCCAGCGCACATAATGCTATAGTAGAGAGGAACTTTCTGAATGATAGCTTGCTCATTTTAAATATCTGTTGGCAAATCCAGGAAAGCAGGAATGTGCGTTGAACATTCCCTTTTCCATAGTAGCCCCAGAGAGTATCACTGAACTCCCTTCCATTCTGTTTTGGGTTTGTGTACACTTGCTCATTGAAGCCGTGGCTTAATTAACTCAGGAAAGAGAGTTAATTAGATTATTTGAAATAACCCACCATGTCTTTCACTGTGATATAAGTGTAGAATAGAGCAAGGCAAGGTCAGCATACATTCGTGACTTATCAGAACCCCCTTTTTTTATGTCACACTTACCTACAGAAGTGATGATAACTGTGAAGTGAGTTTCATCTTGTCTTCCAGTTATATTGTTGTAAGCACAGCACACAAAGTCAGTTGTTTTCTGGCCTACTTTCTCAGATGCCACTTCCAAGCGTGGTCCATGCTTAATGACATACGTGGTATTGTCAGCCTTCTGGATCCAGGAGTAGGTGTTGGGGGGATAAGAATCAGCAGAGCAATCAAATAGGACGGCTTCTCCAAGGTCAACAGTGAACACTTCCCCTACCTTGAGCCCTTTATCAGAGTTGACTTGAAGTCCATAAGGCCCATCTGCATTAGTAATGAAAAGAAGCAAAGGAGTAAAGTAAGTAAACATAATCTAGTTTTTTTGAATCTATGACCGTGTCGCATCATTTTGTTTTCTTTGAAAGACTTGACAGACACATGTAATAATTCCTTATTTACCCTGCCATTAAATGGTAAGGATCTGACAAAAGTTTATTTTGATATTAAAGAAAATGGAAATTATTTGGAATGTTATCAAACTTATTTGAAATAGTGAAAGCCTTGAAACTTAATATACTATCTGACAAACACTAGCTTCATGATTATGATGCTATCCTTTTGTAATGCATTGATAAATACACAAGATTCTAGACAAAATCTTTCTGGAGGAATACTTGCATTTGAAACTATTTTCACAGGAGATTACAGTTGAAGCTAGATTCCCTCTTTGACAGTCCTGCTTTTACATTGTTTATTCTTCTCCTCAGTTGTGGGGTCACAGCTCACTCACTGCAGCTGATTGAGTTCAACTCATAGTGATCATACAGGACAGAGCACACCTGCCCCTCTAGGTTCCCAGGACTACACTTTCATGGGAGTCGAACGCTTCATCTTCCTCCCACTGAGCAGTTGGTGGTTTTTAATGGTTGATTCTGTGGCTAGTAGGCCATGCTTAACCCCACTACTCCAATGGGGCAACTCCAGTTTTGGGATAGGTCATTGATTCATTTGCAATTCGGATTTATACATATAGACATGGGTACCATATTTTTAAAAGTCAGAAGACTCTAAATATTCCTACCCTTTAGTTAAGCTTAGGTGCCATTTGGAAAAATATACTACCATTGTCATTTAAATATTTATTAATCATTAAAACTACTTTGTCATTAATAAACTACATTATTATTTTCACAAAATATTCATTACTTATTAATAAATGACTTGATTTCAGATCTCTCATTGGGTTTTTCATCACATTGCAATATTCCAATAGCATTTTTTTCCATTTCTATAGCAGCAAATTATTAATTTGTTTGCTTTCTTTTTGAGGGCATGGAATACATAATGAGAGATTAAAAAATATTCTCCAACTAGGTTTTCTTATCCAGGCTAAGTCTTAACTTTTTTGGCGGGGGCATCACTGCCCTCTGGTGGTCGTGGGAGCTGCCCAGCCTTGCTCCTGGAGAGCTGCCGCTGGATTTGAAGCACCAAGCCCATGGGCTGCAGTCCTGCACTCAACCACTACACCACCGGGGCTCAGCCCGCTAAGTCTTAACTTTTATTCTAAGAAAACTTTCTAATTTTACTCAAAATTTTGTATATTTTCCAGATGGTTTAAACTAATATTTTTTAGTTGCCATTATAAACTGCCAGTCATTTTTTTTGGGGGGGCATCACTGCCCTCTGGTGGTGACAGTAGGTAAACTGCCAGTCATTTTAAGTGGTTATACTGATGAATCTATTTCATATTTACAGTGAGCACATAGGATAGATGCTGTTATTTCTATTGTAAGATGAGGGAGTGTGCATTTAAATTTTTTTCTCATGGTCACATTAACAACAGATCTGAGATCTAAAATATATATGCTTATTTATTCTGCTGTCTTTATACATAATGACAGATAAGTGTATAACATTCTATATTATAATACTTTCTAATTTAGCTATATATTAGTTCTACAGTATTATTATCCTATCTGTTTATTATTTATATAATTAATAAAATATATATTTAAGAGATACCAAGTGTAATAGGATATATTTATTATATAAGACATTAAAGGAAAATTTTCAGTTCCTGCTCTCCAGGAACTTTTACACCAGATGGCATATGTGAATGGTTGCTCAGTGATGGCCTAATAATTCTAAAGGTTCTGATTTTAAAAAATTTAAAAGTACTGACTCTTCATTCTGAAAGTGCAGACTAGTATAATGTAATGAGTAGAAGCTAGAGTAACTATGTTGAATCATGCATCTGTCAATCATTAGTCAAGTGCTCTTGTGGAAGTCATTTACACATTTTGCTTTCATTCTCAGAGCATTAGCATACAGAGATTGGGCCAGATTGATAAAATTCTTAAGGCACCATGATCCATGCCACAATAAAACTATTTTGCATTCTGACAAGCCAACCATAAGTTTCCCAGTGCAGTTCGCTAAGCTAGCATTTCTTGTCCAATGTACCATCGAGCAAACATATTTCCTGAGATAGCACTGAAACAGATGGGACATATACTGTACACATATTTTCTTTCTAAAGACATATGAAGCAATGCTATAGATTTATATTATTATGCATACAGAAAGTAGGTCCTCATGCGATGGGAACAGTTTGAGTTCAACTGTTAACATAAAGGTTGGTGGTTCGAGCCTACCCAATGGTATTATAGAAGAACATAAGATTATAGCCAAGAAAACCTGGGGAGCAGTTTTACTTTGCAACATACAGGGTCATTTGTGGGAATTAACTCGATGGTAACCAACAAAATAACAATGAGACATGAAATCTCCCTGCTTCAGAAATCAGACATAGAAATTAGTTCCTCACATTTGTAAAAATCAGAATCTGGACCAAGCCCTCCACTGCTTCCCCCCCCCCCCCCGAACAAAAACAAAAATAAACAACACCACAAAACAAAGCAAAAAATAAATCCACTGCCATTGAATTGATTCAAGATCATAGTGACCCTGTATAGAGTTTTCAAGGCTCTGCAAATATTTATGAGAGTAGACAGCTTCATCTTTCTTCTGAGGGGCAGTGGTGGATTCGATCTGCTAACCTTGAGGATGGTAGTTCACACTTCCCTGACAGTACCACCAGGGACTGGAGAAAGGTTAATGACTGTGACTCCACGAGAACCTTATCACATTGTTCTCTCACTTCAGGGTGTGCTCTTGGCTTCATGTGAGACCAACATGACAAGGTGCTTTGGAATTGTGAACTGTAAAATATAGCCCGCTTATTTCAAATTCCATTTAATAATAACTCACATAATATGTATGGAAAGTTCTTCCTTTCACTCAATCAAAATCAGCATTGAGAGGTTATAGTGCACAAGATACTGTTCCAGGCACTGTGAGGGAATCTGAGCTGTCAGAGACATGGTTCCTGGGGCTGTGATGATTTCAAACCAAAGCGGCAGCAGGATCTTTTCAAGAGGTTGACGCTGATAGAATATCAGGAAAGCAAAAGACACCTATACAGAAGGCCCTAGTTACAGTTGGCATAGAGAGAAACCAGGGAGAGAAGTCAGCTAAGATTAGGAACTGCCAGGAACCAAGTCTGGGTATAAAAGAAAAAAGATGTCTGAAGGTTTTCCCCACAGCAGAATGAGGCAGGCTTAAAAGAGAAGAGTGGGTGCTGAGCCCCGGTGGCATAGTGGTGGAGTGCGGGACTGTGGCCCACTTGCTTGGTGGTTCAAATCCAGCAGCAGTTCTCCAGGAGCAAGGCTGGGCCTCCCACTCCCTCCAGAGGGCAATGACACCAAAACAAACAAAAAAGAGAGAGAAGAATGGTTAACCAGTGTGATGATTCCTGGTACTACTCATTGCATTGGGTCTCCCTCCACCATCAGATCATACAAAATCCTTAGTAACATTTATTGATAATTCCAAAGATAAATATAGATGTGTTACTTAAATGTAGTTTTTTTTAATTATGTGAATGCAAATGACACTTTTTTTTTTGTAAAAAAAATATTCTTACATTAGATTACATTCTTAGTTATAACATCAAAAGTAACTGAGAGGAAGTCTTTTTGATTTTTCTCCTTTTCCTTTAATTACTTGATTTTCATAATGTATTGATTTGGGCTTACAAATATCTACCACAATACTGTAGTTAAAACACACAAAATTTCAAAAAAAAAAAACCACACAAAATTTCTAAAAGTTTTATTGAGAGATAATTAACATACACAATTCAATAGTTCAATCGTAGTAGAAAGGGTTGTGCACCCATTTACCTCGGCCAACTTAGAAACATCTTCTTTATTCTTGTGCCCTATGCTGTGATTCCTCATTCCCCCACTTCCCCTTCCGGGGGCCCCGGTCATTACTAATCCAGCTGCGGTCTTCATAGAGCCACCCATCCATACAAAACAAAGACCAAAATCAATCACCCCTCCCCCACCAGCAATGGCCAAATAAATCAGGGAAAAACCTTAAAAGAAAAAAAGGAGATTCCACAAGTACTGGCCTGCAGCTGTTTTTCTGGTAGCAGTTGTGGCATTCCTCTGTGGGAAACAAAGCGTTACCCAATGTAATATCCCTGTTTCCCAGCACAATGGATAGTGCGCATATGTGGGACAAAGACAGAAAAAAAAAAGTAGAAAAATATTTTAAAAATCAGAATAATTTCATACTCATTCCAAAGGGTTCACCAAACCAATGACTAGAGAAACACCAGCAGCACAGAAAACAACAAAGCATGAAGAAAAAATTTTAAAACCCTACCATGTGATTTAAAGTGTCATTGTAATTGGGTAATGATAAATTAGCAGAGTTTTAACCTTGTTAGTGTGCTGATACATATAAACTGGGCTCAAACAAATATTTTTTTGCTATAAATAGTTATAGGGATATTTTATGAAAGTAATACATTTATGTTGTATTACTGCACAAAAGATCTGGAGACAGTCATATTGATGTTTTCTTTGTTGGCATCACCCAGTGTAATTCATACTCTCCAAGCCCCTCCCATGACATGGTAATATATTCAACGTATATGAGATCAAGTCGCACCTTCCTCATGCCTAAGTAGCATTTCAACTGTACTTCTTCCCAGACAGATTTTTTCTCTGGCATTCTATTCAATATTCTTTGACATCATAATTCAAAGCCATCAATTCTTTGTTCTTCCTTAATCATTGTCCACTTTCACATGTACATGAAGTAATTGAGGGTGTCATGATGTGGGTCAGGTGCACGTTAGTCCTCAAAGTGACATCATTGCTCTTTAACACTTTGAAGAGATTTTTTTGCCTAGTTTTTTCCCAGTGTGCTGTCATTTGATTTCTTGATTGCTAAATCTTTGGCAGCTTCAATATTTTCCCCTTTTATCATTATATTGATTACTGGTCCATTTGTGAGAATTTTTGTTTTCTTTGTGTTGAGGTCTATGCATACTGAATGTGTGTGTAGTCTGATCTTTATTAGTAAGTGCTTCAAGATATCTTTGCTTTTAGCAAGCTAAGTTGTGTCACGGGCATATCACAGGTTGTTAATTAGTCTTTCTTCAATTCTGATACCTTATTCTTCTACATATAGTCCAGTATCTACCTATAGTGCAGATTATTTGTGTAGTATACAGGGTACAACTGTGATATACACCTTTCCTGATTTTAAGCCACACAGCATTCCCTTATTCCATTAAAAAAGATCAAATCTATATACAGTTGTACATAAGCATAGTGTAGTGTTCTATAATTTTCATGGTTTGTAATGTCCTTTTTTGTTATTATACATGCAAGTACCTTTGCACAATAATTAAACATCTTTTGGGGTTTTTTTGCTTTTAGCCAGGATCCATCTGCCCTCAGTGTCCCCTTTTCCCCATCCTCTTTTGGAACTGACTGAAATTTCAAGCCTGCTACTGATTGCAGCAACCATTTAAACTTTATTTTCAGCAAAATTTTACTTGCATGTGATATTGATGATATTGTTCAATATTGTGCACATTCCATTGAATCACTTTTCTTTGGAGGAACTACCCAGGGGTATCTCTTCAAGTTAATTGACTAGGTACCTGCATTAAAATTTGGGGGGCATTTGTTTGTTGAAACATCTCATTGGTTGTCCAATAATTCCTAGAGTCGTATCTTCACCAATTCTCTTAGCACAACTTGGACTTCTTCCTTCGATTTAATCAGTTCTTGATCACATGCTACTTATTGAAATGGTTGAAGGTGGATAAATTCCTTTTGGTACAATGACTATATATATATTCATTTCACCTTTTTTATATGCTTTCTGTGTTGTTTCATTTTTTGTGCATGTGTAAGTAGGTTGAAATTTTTCTTTAATTTTTAGAGATTGAGGAATGATAGGCGTGTTATTCTGATTTGGATTTCTACCTCTAGGTCTTGGCACTTTTCATTATAATATTTTGTTTTCTCAGGTTGCCCTTTGAAAAAGTTTTTTTTATTTTGTATTGGACAAATTTGCTATAAAAACTTTATTTATTGCTTTCTTTAAAAAAAAAGGCTCCTTGTGACTTAAGTGAAGGTCTATATAGCAGATCATCAGTTTTATATTCATCAATTTATACACATTTTGTTTCAACTCACTCATTTAAATTCCTTCAGGGTACTATTGGTTATATCCCACTTTCTCCCAGTATTTCATTTCCCCACCTCCTTCTTTTCCTGGTCTTTGTCTATGCCCATGGGTCAGTTCTACCCTTTTGATATTAAATAGTCGATTGTTCTAACATAGGGGTGTTTCAGGTTCAGAACTGCAGAGGGACTAAGGGCCACAGTCTTGGTGTGTATGTAGAGAATGTCCAATCAATCTCCTTGTGACCAAGAAGGCTGGTCTCTTTTATGATGTTGAGTTTTGTCCCACATTTCTCCCACTCTATGCAAGACTTTTTAATGTGATCCCTTTCAGCATTGTTGGTCTTAGCCCGACACTGTCTTGTTCAGGAGTGCTCACACTTTTTCAGCATGTGAGCTACTTATACGCTGATCACGTCAAAATGATCGACCAACTACAAAATATATTTTTATTTATATATTTATCCATAAATACATTGATGATTCTTTATATGTACAATGTACGCTTATGTACCTTGCATAACCACATGCATTCATATTGCACAACACTACACAATTAACTATGTACAGTTTTTTGTCATTACCTGAGCTGACTTTGATGATTTGCACTGAATGGAATGAGCCAGGGATGCATAGCCTGGACAGTATCTGCTGACAGCCAGCCTCAGGCACACTTCCAAATGAGCATCAAGCGTTATGCTGGCACAGTACTTGGACTTAATGATCTTTATGTTGGAAAAGACTGCCTCGCATAAATAAGTAGAGCGAATAATGCAGTCAAGGGGGTAGCACATTTTCTCATGTCTGGGTATTTTTCCTCTGCGAGTAAGTTTCAGAACTATTCATGAGCTCTGGACTTCAGCCGAATATAGGCTTGTAGTGTCAAAATCTCCTATTTCGTATGCAAGTGGTATGTTTTTATCTTCTTATTTGGTCCAGCTCTCCTACTCATTTTAATACCATTCTTATATTTAAGAGAAAACAACCAAGGTCTAAAAATTGATGCTAACTTAGCTTGTCAGTTTTGCTGTACTTAGCACAGTTGTTTGTGCATGCGTTTGACCCCCTAAGATTGCATCTGATTGGCTGTGCTGTATATCAATTAAGTGATGGAACTGATGAAAGGCTTACATCTATTTTTTTTAATCCTATGCGATCTACCCACACTACATTTGTGATCATTTAGTCAGTCACGATCACCATATTGAGCACTCCTGTGTTAGGGCATTAAAACATTTGTCATTGTGTGTGCGTGTGGGTGCGCGCTTTATTTGTGTATAATACTGTAACCATGGATCCCAAGAGAGTTAGTGGTACTAGCAAAGTTAAGAGGAAATCTGTGAGAACCGTCATATAATTAAAGAAAGAAATCAAGGCAAACTTTTGATCAGGTCACCGCTTGTCTGATTTGGTGGCCAATACAACTAAGTTCACATTTTGGACGTGGGTGGTGGGAGTGATGTCGGTAGTGATTAAAGTGGCTAATGTAGAGTGAAATCGTTAGCATCAAAACAAAGAACCCAGACCATTGAAGAGGTTGAAAGTTACTGTTAATTTGGGGAAACAAGAAATAAGAGGACAAGCATATACTGGGCAGCGAAGTGTGGGGGAAGGGGTGAGTGCAAATGAAGAGGAAGCCGATGCATTTGGGGCTGAATTTGCGGCAGACACAGAGGCTGATGGCTTTGTCCCCTGCACGGGCTCAGCTGTAACAGAATGATACTTTTTTGGTGGGAAAAAAAAATCCCAATTGGATCTTCCTTACTGAAGAGCAAAAAGCATTGCCAGGCCATAGCCTCTGAAAGACAGGCTCACGCTGGGATTGTGTGGGGATGCTACTGAGGATTTTAAAGTGAAGCCCATGTGAGAGTACCATTTCCCAAACCCTCAGGCTTTTAAACAACAAACCACAATGAAAAAGAAGGTAGTTTTATTTATTGTATTGTGTTTTGATATTTGATGTATTGTATTTATTATAGCTTAATATTTTAGGGGGCATTTCTAACACCCCGGGCTCTTTGTGTTAAAGTCTTGGGAAAATGGATTTATAAGTGTAATTTTTGGACCTGAGAACCCATTACTTGGTTTTCCATGATTTCTTATAGGGGAAAAATATGTTCAAACATAAATTTGGAACAAATTGAGTTCAACAACTGAGGTATCACTGTATATTATCCCTTGGGCTTCATGCCTTTATGGTTTCTTCTGAAAAATCAGTTTAGCTTTATTGGTTCCTTTTTGTAAATAATTTTTCATTTTTCCCCAAGCCACTTTCAGAATTCTTTCTTTGTTTCTGACTCTGGAAAGTTTGATTAAGATCTGTTGTCATGATTTACTTTTGGGGGCTCTGTTCAGCTTCTTGAATGCATAGCTCTCATGAAGTTTCATAAGGTAGGGAAGTTTTCTTCCAACAACTCCTGGACAAGTTTCTCTGAGTTTTTTGTTTTGTCTTCTGATTCTGGAACTCCAATCACATGGAAGTTATTTCTCTTGATGAGGCCCCACATAATTCTTGGGATTTCTTCAGATTTTTTGGTTACTTTTTAATATTGTTCCTCTAGAATATTAGTGTTGAGAGATTTGTCTTCAAGTTCACTAATTATTCTCTTTCAGTGCCCTATCTTTAGTGGTAAGCTTCTGTTCCCGATCTCACTGATAATGAGTTTCTCCTTAGTTTTTTATTTTTCATAGATATAGTTGATTTGACTCCTGAGTATTCAATCTGGAAAGGTCCACATGGATATGCGCCCTGTATGTTGTTGAAAAAGGTCTCTTATGTGACTAAATGTTGGTTTTACATAATTCTATAATTCGATCTCTGGCAATGTTTTATCACCACTACTATATTTTCTAACTACTAGTCCTTTGTTTCTAACTGTTGCATTCCAAGCACCAATAATTGTTAATGCATCTTGAGCACATATTTGATCAATTTCAGAATTCAGAAGTTGTTAAAAATCTTTGGCATCAGTAGCTGGTGTGTACATTTGAATAACAATCAAGTAATTAGCCTTCCTTGTAGGCAAAGGGTAGCAATCATTCACTCTATTTCAGGATAGATCTTGAGATGTACTTTTAAAAATGATGACTAAATAGGGCTGAGCCCCGGTGGCGTAGTGGTTGTGCGCGGGACTGTGGCCCACTGGGATGGAGGTTCAATTCCAGCTCCATGGAGCAAAGGTTGGGCCTCCTTCTCCCACCAGTGATGCCCCCCCCCAAAAAAGTAAAAAAATGATGACTAAATATAGATCATATACATACATATATGAATGCAGATATGATATATTATATGTAAGATATATGTATAATCTGTGAATGACACATATAAAGAATATCACTCTGTAAAAACTTTTTATCATCTAATTTCTTCTGGCTGGATGTTGTGAACCTTGAACACCATGATTCTGTTTTATTTCTCATTAGTACTTTACACCCTCCATCCCTCTAGACTGAGGCGCAGCTGAGCACATGATTCAAGTGAATGAACCGTCCAATTGAACACATTTGGAGTGATTCAACCACAGTGGCCTCTGACATCGAAAATAAAAGCAGCGGATAACTCTATTTCCACTTTGGATTAGGATTCAGTTCTTGCCTTTGGCAGAGAGCTTTCAATGGAAATTAACCCTTCGCCTCAGGAATGGCTGTTTACTAAATGACTTGGAAAAGCACCTATCATCTGTTCTCTTGAACAATTTACGGCTGGGTGGGAACTGTACCTGAATTTCCATCATGATGTTGATTGCGATTCTGCCTGGGAGCAGATGGTAAGTATTTACTATGAATGACCTTTTCTTTTCCTTTTAATTTTTATCAGTAGAGTGACTTCCCTGCAGCAGTGCCATATGTTGCACACAAAATGCAGTGGTTAAAGGGCATTATTGACAACTGGAGCTGGGAGGTATAGCCATTTCATGAGCCTTAAGTGGATATTTGTCTGATTATTAGCTTGACATTGAATTTCACCAAGGCCAATATCGTATTATGATGTCATAGCCTCATAACTATATGATGAATCTTGATAGATTTTGATAAACATTACTTCTTTCAAAATAAAAAGAACAATTTTTTTTTGTTTTTAAGAAGGAAACTATTGTGGAAACAGTAGCTTAGGTAAATATGGTAAGTTGCTATTGAAGCTGAAATTCCATATAATAGTTATGAACCTTTTGGGCATTATATTAAAATATGACTTGTATCAGATTGTTGAGAGACTTTGTTAAAGGTTAAAAAAATGGGAGAGTGTCATATGTTAGAACTAAGAATCAGGGGAAAAAAAGGAAATAAGAATCTATCCTCTTAGCCTTCAGCCTTTTTATAGTGACACACTGAAATCTGAAAGGAACATAATGATCATTGGTTTCATTTTAGTCAAAGTCAAGAAATATTTATTGATGTGCATGACATATTAACTAAGGATTCAGAGATGAAAGACACATAATTCCTGTTTAAGGATGAGGCACTTAGGGATGAGAATCAAGGAAAATATAATGTAGTGAATACTGAGGGAGAGATGTACCGAAGACCGTAGAGCACAATGAACATCTTCGTTGGATGAGAAGGTGAGAGTAAGTGGGTTGGTTGACCTTTCTGGAGAATATGATGTGGGTATGGCCAGGAGAGTGTTGCTAGCTAGAGAAAGAGAATTTGAAGTTCTATCAACAGAGACACATATTTCTCTTTGTATGGATTGATAAAGATTTCAAACATTTAGGTGCCTCATTGGTCAATAGGATAAATGACAAATTTTCAGGTTATACACTTTACTTAAGGCCTGTGGCCCCAAACCTACCAAACAAGAGTCTACTCACCCAGCCAACTGAAAGACACGGCTAAAGCAATAACCGCAAGAAAAAACAGTGAAAAGAATGAGTCTAGGCTATATTTCCATGGTGAGAAATAACTGGCAATGACCGAAATAAACAAGACCCTGGAGGGTTGATTATGAAATATAAATTAATTAATTGAATTAAGATGAGTATTGATCAAGTGAAAGTTTCTGGATTTGAATGTAAAAATAATCAATAAATTAAATAATAATACTATCTTAATAATTTACATTGATTCAAAATCTTTCTTAAGTCATGTAGATCATTCATCTTTACAAGATGGAAACAGAGTCCAAGATTTTAAATTTTCTAAATTCTCTTCCTTACTGTATCTGTCACTGGTCTTTACTCATGATAGAAATTTCTCTTTAAGGCCTCCTACTAGCAAGTAAAGTAAAGGTTTTAGAAAGTTAAAGGAAAAAATTTAACACTTAGACATATATATTCTTGTGGCCCCAAATCAACCAAACAGCTAACAAGCCAAACAAATAAAGAAAATACAGGATGAAAGCAGTGATACCCTACTATTTTATGGTCTTCCCCCCATTTTCATAGTTTCACACTATGTATATGTATACACATATTGTGATGATATAAAGATTGATGCACAGATGATGCATCTGCTAGAGCACAACAAAAGAAAAGAATAAATGCAAATCTCCTGGGCCTGTAACTTTTAAGGAATTTTCTTTAGGATTTACCCCTCCCACCCCACCATGACTAGGGTTTCAAAGTTGGAAGAGAGATGGGTAGGTAGATAGACTGATAAATATAAGAAATAATCAACATAAAGAAAAAAGCAATTAATGGAGAAAAAGAAAGTACTACGCCATATTAAAGACTGTTTGGGAAGGAAGAAGTCTTTATCCTCAAGCTATTATTTCAGCTTTCTTTTTTGGCAGGTATCTTCTAAAGTACCCTAATTCAGGACCCTTATGTTTCTGTCACACTGCCCTATATGTCAGCAGTTTTGACTCCAAGCAAAAAGCAAAAGCAAGGTTGAGGGAGAGAAAAATTGCCAACATTTATCGAGGGTTTTTTGGCATTGCTCTCATTTCTTTATATATAAATTATCAGTTAATCCTCAGTATCTATCTTCAGAGAGCTATGAGCATTGTAACTGGAGCAGTGTCTATTAAAAGATGAGGGGGCTGATGCATAGAAATGGCAATTGCTAGCATAAGCTAAAAATGACATAGCCAGGCTCTAACCCGGCAGTCTGAATTTACAGCCCACGGTCAAAAATCACTGTGCTACCCCTTGACTCCCCAGATGACACAATATTAATGACAGCACCTGGTCTAAAAGAGTGTGATCAGGCTTTCTGCAGGGTTCAAGGAATGTTCTGAGCCAACCTCACTTCCTGTTGTTTCACATCACCTTGAAAGATAGCTCCTTGACCTAGCAGTCAAGTGTTGACCCCAGGCCATTATCATAACTTGTTTTGCGCTTTGTGTCTTTGTGGGTTTTCTTGTCCCTTAAAGAGTTACAGTCTCAGAAACTCGCAGGGGCAGTCGTCCCCTGTCCTAAAGGGTCGCTGTGCTATGTGAGATGGCATCGACTCGATGGCAGTGAGTGAGTATTGGCCAGTCAGGAGCATTGATGGTTAGGTTCTGGTTAAGCTCTTGGCTGGTAACTGACCGGTTCCAACAATCCCCCCATGGAGTCATGATCATGAATCAGGATCAATTTGGTCAAAAGCCAGAAACACAGACCAGTGAGTATTATAAGTGTTTCGCATGTGGTAAAATATTTAATTCTCACAGTAACTCTCTGAAGTAAGTATTATCATTGCCAGCCTTTTCTGGATAAACAAACAGGCTCAAAGAAATAAGGTACCAAGGCAAAAATCAAATCCAGGTTTTGTGGATTTGTGAGAGTTCCTGCTCTTAACCACTGTGCTGCTTTGTACACTCCCCTGTGGCACCCATGACATGCTACCCGATGCATCTTATTATGCATATGCTCTATCTGCTACTACAATAGAAGTTAGCTTCCAGTCCAAGCCTCAATGGTTCTATTATATCAACAAAATGTGGCTGATGCATGAAAAATGTCCACGTCTACCTGTGCCCTAATTGCACCCCGCTTTCTGTGTTACCCCGGGTAGACTAGAGTAACAAATTCATAAACACACATATGTATATAAGGGAGAGGTTTAAATACAAGAGGAATGGAACCTTATGGAAGCCTCCCAATTAGTCCAGTCCAAGTCCATAAGTCTGATATTAGTCCATATGTCCGATACCAATCCATTAGTCCTCTTCAGACTCATGAAGCGCAAGCATTAATACCAGGACAATCACAGACCAGTGGGTACAGAGTCTTGTGTATCCAGTGCCAATAGAAGCATCTCAGCGCTGGCAGGAGTCTTCTGGTGGCCTCCCAAGAATCTCTGCACTGACAGGAGTCTCCACGTGACTTCTTCAGCTCCAGAGGTCTGGTTCCATCAGGGTAAGCCCATGTGGCTTCTTCTCCGGCTTCTCCAGAACTCAGGGTCTATCAGCATGCTGTCATCTTTTCTTGTCAGTAGAGTGCTCCAAGAGACTGAGTGTGGCAGACATGTGCTTATGTTAATTTTATGATTGAAATGTAGGGGTGGAGTCTAGCCTGTTAATCTGGAGATAGCCATTGAGTAGCCAATGAGGCCTCTGTGTGGACATGGCTTTCTCCTGAGACTTCTGGGAAATCTCACGATATTTCCCTCGTGAAGATGAGAAGCTATCTTCCCCAGTTGTTGGGAGTTAGTTCTCAGAGACAATTAATCACGGACAAGAAAAGCTGTAGCGTTCGAGAAGCTGGAGTAGCTGGCGGAGAGACCACACAGCTTTGCCCTGATGGAGCCAGACCTCTGAAGCTGGGGCGGCCAGGTGGAGACCTCTGCCAGTGATGAGTTGCTTCTGCCATTGATGGACCCTGAGCCCAAGAGGCTAGGTGCACTGCCAGTACCGGGATTTTGCACCTACTGACCTGTGACTTCGTGAGCTGGAGGAAGACTTTATAGACTGATTTTGGGCATATGGGTTAAGATCAGACTTATGACTTTGGACTGGACTGGGCTGGGATGCTTTCTCCATGTCCCATTCCTTTTGTATATAAACCCTTTCCTTATATCGATATGTGTGTCCTTGAATTTGTTCCTCTAGTCTACCCGGACTAACACACTGAGTCATAAGTCTCTCAACTCTAAATAGGAAATACCTCTAGATTTCCCAGAATTCTCAGGAGAAAGTCATGCTCACACATGCTATCTCCAGATCAACAGGCTAGACTCCACCCATACATTCCCAATCGTGACATTGACACTTGAGTACATGACCGCCACACTCTCCTAGGAGCAACTTTTCCTGAAGGTCCATGTCTACCCAATGGCTAGTGCTCACTTTTATTCTTAAGCTTTATCTAGTTGGAAACGTATAAGTTTTCTACAGGTTTGCTGTTTTTTTTTTTTTCATGGGGACAGTCCCACTGTGTCTTACGGGCTTACTATGATTCTGGAATCAATTCCATGACCACATCAAGTGGGGGGAGATGGGCTTAACTATCACTGTTCTATAGATGCATCTCAACAAGCAAGCTACTTTAAGTTACATAGTAATGACAGACCAGGCTTCCCATTTTGGTCTGTCTGATTCTTAAGTACTTCAATACTAGACTTCCTGTGCCTCTCCCAAACTCCATTAAATGATAATAGAACCTTTTCAGGAACTTTTACAAGTCCCTCCTAAATGCACTAGGTGTAGTTCTCTCCTTCTGACCCAATTAACTTAGATTAATGTTTTCAATCCAAAGAGGTCAGTAGTTTTCCCTTGACCTTTTTCTTTTCTTTGAAAATAAACTATTGACATATAATTCACATATAACACAACTCAATAGTTCAACCATATTTGAAATAGTTGTGCAATCACCACAATCTATTTTCCAACATTTTCTTCCTTCTTGTACTGATGGATATTTGTTCATTTTTGCCTCCCCTCACTGTCATATCCTAAGAAGCTACTAACCCAACTAGTGTTTTTATCGATTTACCTATCCTTTATTTCATATACAAAAAGCATAAAAATTAAAGCAAAATAAAAATATAGTAACCCAACAACAATAACAAAATGGAGACAACCTCAATTGAAAAGAAAGCAGAAGATATTAAAAATGAGAACAAATATAAAATATGTCTATAGAGAGTTCAAAGAATAAGATGTTAAATATTCATGGACCTGTGCCTGCAAGAATTCACTTTCCAACACACTCTAATAGCAAGTCTACTCACATTCCTGGTCTATGGTCAGAGGAGATGCTATTTTGGTTATGCACTGTACAATAACCAACAGGAAGACTTTCCAACACAATCGGCTATTGGTTCTCAATGGGTAGAGGTTTTGTCTCCAGGGACATTTGTCAATGTATGGACTGATTTCTCGTTGTCACAAGCTGGTGTGTGTGTGTGTGTGTGTGTGTGTGTGTCCCGATGCGCGCACACGCGTGTGTGCCCAAGTATACTTTAAGTATGTAGTAGGACAGGGCTGAGATGCTGTTAAACATCCTACAATGCAGGGGTTAGCCCCCAGCACCCCATGCCAGTAACAAAGAAATATCCATCACAGAATTCACTAGTGTAGAAGTTGAGAAAACTTAGGCTAGGTTGCAATTAGAATGCAATCCTCATTAAACACATTAGATATGGTTTGATGGTATGGAGTGTCCTGATGAAAACAATATAGTGATACAATAATGAGAGGAACCATGAACAATGAGGTCACACAGTGGATGAAATCCCAAACTGTATCTTGGATTGTTCTTGGCCATTATGGAACTTTACCTTCAAGAAGTAGGGTTGTGCTGATCAACATATTTCATGACAAGACAGTGCTTAGGAAATTATATAGAAAAAAAACTTGTATTTTCCTTTGCTTAGGAAATGTGGTAGGAACTATTACTAAATTACTAACTATAATGGTCAAAAACAAAGACAGTAGGTGTTGATATTTTCCATAACTACCTCTGTGAGGCCTTCCCAGAAGAAAACTCATGAATAGTTAAACCAACCAACAAAAATCAACTTACAATATATAGTGGGCACAATGGCGTCACTCTCCAATTCACTGACAGGGTTCTTCACCAGGCAACTGTAATTTCCAATGTCTCCTTTTGTCACTGGAGTAATATGCAGGGTCTTGTTTTGGGGAGAAAATGAGTAGGTAGAGCTGGTATGGACAGGCCTTCCATTTTTCAGCCACTGGTAAACAAGACGGGTACCCCCTTCCACCAGGCATGTGAAAGTCATGTTCCCCACATACTCCACTGCCCTGGAGGAAGGCTGAGTCTGTACCACTGGTTTTGTGACAGGATCTGCAATGTTAAGAGAAACAAATATTTTGGGCACCCCTAGAATTATAATAAAACTCTTCCAAATACCGAAAGTCTGGGGTAATGATTCCAAAATCTTATATTTTATAAATGCTATTCATTTAAGTAATGATTAAAAAGGGAGAATAAAGAGGTATGGATCATTTTAAAAATTTGTACCAAACCATAGTCCCTGCTTTTGTGTAGATGCCAACTTCTAGAACTTAGTGTGCAAGCATTTTCTAATGAAATTCTGTATAGAGCATATAATTAGTGGTAGAAAGTTGGAGCATCCCAACTTCCTGTTCATTGTGGTAATCCAACTAATGTACATTTATTCTATTCTTTTGATCGGTTCCAATGTCCCCACAATAGTCAGCTGGTTAGGGGGAATAGAGATGCACCATCTGAAAAGGTTCCTATGCTGTGCTACCTGGGGAGCTGAAGTCATGTATCTAAGAATTACATATACACTGCTTATTGTTCCTTTCTTGTAAGTGAATTAGTTAGATGCTGTTTAATTTTTTATGTTTGCTTTGTAACACCAGGTGTGTTACTTCAATAAACTATCTGTAACATGGACTCTGTGAAAATAGAATAAAATGTGCATTTGTGTTTATATGAAAATAGAGAAACAAAAGAAAAATCCAATAGAATTACAGTTGCATCTTCAAGTCATAGAGAAATAGTTTTCTTTTACAGCCTGGTAAAAGTAGGCATTTAGTGTGATCTGTTAAATAAACTACTAAGAGTGACTAAATGTTTCATTTCCCCAATTTTGACCCTGGGTTTCAGCAACCTTCATTGTCTTTGAGGTTTTTGACTCTATGCAATAGGAAAACCCAGAGTTACACAACAAAAGGTAGAAAAATGAAGAGGCTGCTTGATCTGACAATGCTTCTTCTTTACATTCTTGGATATATACACACACACACACACACACACACACACACACATATATATGTGGTGGCACTTTTGGGTAAGTGTTGGACTGCTAACCAGAAGACTGGCAGTTCAAACCCACCAGCCACTCTGAAGGAGAAAGATGAGGCTATCAGCTCTTACTAAGAATTACAGCCCAGAAATCTTACATAGGGTCACCATGAGTCAGAATTCACTTCATGGCAGTGGGTTTACTTTGTTATTATATACTACATATGTGTATTTAATCCTTTCCTGCTCTGAATGCTTACAGGACACAGAAGAATAAGATAATCAGAAATGGACAATTGACTTCTAAATTTAGGCTTTGATTTGTTATCACATTTCTAATGGGGATGGGGCATGTCCCTGAGGCTACCTGACTCGTGGTCATGTTGATAGCATTGACTACCCCACCTCCCAGCCCAGAGAAGAGGAAAGGTAAGGAGAAAGTAGCTAGTGGAAGGAGAACTAGTATAGGAGCTGAGTAGTTCTGAAAGAGCCTCCTTTCTCAAGGAGGATGTTACCAATTTATTTCCATTTCATTTAATCCACTTTCTTCCTTGGTCAGAACAAGGAACTTGAAATAGTGTCTGTTTACATTATTATCATTTAAAAAGAAAAAAATGCACGCTTGTATGCTTATTATAAAGAAAGAACTTGAATTTTTCCTGATTGTTGCCAATGTGTGAGACCTGCGAGATGGAATAAGCAAATAGTCAGCATGTAAACAGTCTTGTATGAGGAGAATCAAGCATCAGAATGGAAGCCGGTTCCAGGAGCATGCACTTCCTACAACTACTGTGTCATCAGAATGTGGAGGCTTTAACTACTGTGTCATCAGAATGTGGAGGCTTCCCAAGAAGCTGTTTCTCCTTGGTGCTGCATGCCTATCCATCTTTGACAAAGAATGAGTGTTCTCTTACAATTTTCACTGGGACATAGGATAGGACACAGGAAAACATCATCAAAAGTCCCTGTGGGTGTCTATTCTTTCCTCGCAGGCATCTGCTGCCACCCTCTCCATCTTTAGGCATCCAGTCTCTCCAGACGCCCACACCGTCACTGGTTCCTCCTGCAGGTACTTACTGCCCCCTCACCAGGCAAGCAGCCAAAGGGGCAGGCACTGAGGGGATAGGAGTACACAAGACAAAGTCCTGGTTCCCGCGAACCTTGGATTCTAGGTGAGGAAGTGAAACAAAAAGCAAATAAAACAATCTCATGTCCGGTTCAATGTAGATCTTTAGATAGTGGTGTGTGTGTGTGTGTGTGTGTGTGTGTGTGTGTGTTTGGGAGAGAGGGGTTATGTGCCACATAGGGTGGTCAGGAAAAGCTTGACAGATAAAATGACATTTGGGCCAAGACCTGGGATACAAGCAATGTGGGTTAAGCAACAAGCACAAGGTTCCTGAAGTGTATCTTGATCCTCCTCTCAGAAGAACAAGATGTGTGAGGCAGAGAGGGAAGAAAATTTTCAGAGAGTGGCTGGTTTTGTAGGAGGGGGTCCTGCTCTGCCTTCCTCTTGTTAGGAAGCAGACTTTGGTTCTCTGTGTGACAGGGAGCTCCTGGTGATGATGCTGGTTAAGCAGCAGCAGGCAGGAACAGGCAGAAAGAGGGTGGTTGACAGGCGAATGGAAGTCCAGTGAGTTGAGCCCGCCAGTCCTGGAGGCAGTGAGGTACTGGACTTCATCTCTCCATTGAAGTTCAAGCTTCCAGAGCTGTTTGTTTTTGTGCATTAGATGTGGTGTGTGAGAGAAAGAGGGGTCAGTGATGGCTCCTAGGCTTCCGGAGGATGGAGCTGATATTCATTAAAATGGGGAAATAGTACAATGTGTTTGTGTGTGTGTGTGTGTGTGTGTGTGTGTGTGTGTGGAGGGGGTAATCTAAAGTTGAGAATTGGACAAAACATTAAAACTGTTGCACTTCAATGAAGAAGACACCTAAGGGAAAGTTTGTTGACCACAATACCCCACAGAGTACATTTCCTGCAACTTCCATTGTTCCTTCCCACAGTCCTTGTGTGAGTTTCATCCTCCCCCAGTTACAGAAATGTCTCTGTGTAATAAAAATAGGCCTCTTCCCAGGGTCCTACTGAGGGAGTTAGATTTTTTCCATATCATTCTATTAGCAGCTTTATGTTGGGCAATTTTCAGCCAAACAAATAACAAGGGATTCTTATTCCTTCATTACCTCTTGCTGATCACTGTGCAGAACCCTTATAGTCAAAGTCACATTTACCACCAGAAAGCCCTGTGATGTAGATAACTATGAAGGCCCTAAGACATGGAACTTTGAGGGATAATTTGCCCAAAGTTACAGAGCCAAGTTCTAGAGTGCTGGTCATCTAGGACGGTACCCTGCTGACCAAAGATACTTAGAGTGGACTCACCATCAACGGTGACTTGTATCTTCTGACTAGCAGAGAGAGTTCCGTTTCCCTGAACGTTGACCTTCACGATGTAACTCCCTTCATCAGTAAATTGCAGTGGATTGATGAGCAGGGAGGCATTAGGAGGCATCATGGTGAACTTGTGTTGGTATTCCAGGTCAGGAACCACAGATTTATTCACTGAGCCCAGTAAGTACTTGGGCATCGTGTGGGGCCTCTCAAACAGCCATATGATCTGGATGTCGGAAGCCAGCGTGTCGAAGCCGTAGTTCACCGGGAGGTAGAGAGCCTGGCCCCTCAAGCCATGGACGGTGTGTGATGGTACCGTGACGGTCAGCCCCGAGCAAGTGCCTGCTGCATAGGAGAGGAGAGTTGTCAAGACCCTGAGCCACATCTCACCATCAGGATGGGCAACTGCCCAGGGAACAGGATGGACGAGAATCCTTTTCAAGGAGGAGAAGCTTCCCGTTCCTGATCATTCTAGGCTCACGTAACATACTGACCATGTTGAGGTTAATAGTTGGCTCAGAAGCCTGTGTTTAAAACACTCCACCCAAAGAGCATAGCTGATTACCTAGCTTCTCTAAAGGGAAGGCCAAAAGGAGAAGCAGAAGCATAATTTATGACTGTAAAGAATACTGAACAAAGGAGAACTGAAAGATGACTCGTTCTACAGTCCAAAGCCACGGTTTCTTATTAACAATGATTCCATTAACGTTGGCTGTGTTACTGTGTGGCAGTGGGACATTGAATAAGGACGACCGATGAATCGTGGTGCTGGTGAAGAACATTGAAAGCACCAGTGTTTGTCAAAGGAGCAGACACATTTGTCTTGGAAGAAGTACAGCTACAATGCTCCTGAGAGGTGGATGGAGAGACTTGGTCTCAGACACTTCAGACGTGCTGTTAGGAGAGACCAGTTCCTGAAGGACATTATGTATGCTTGGTACATTTGAGGGGCAGGAACAAAAGGAGAAGGCCATGCACAGGATGGACTGACCCACTGGCTGAAGCATAAGAATAGTTGTGTGGATGGTGAAAGGTTGGGCTGTGTTTCATTCCGATTCCATAGAGTCACTCCTATGAGTCGGAATGGGTTCAATGGCATCTAAAAGCAGCAGGGTGGTATGGTCCAAATTGCACCTAATCATACTCTGTGATTTACAATACACTGGCAGGTTATGTTTCCCATCTTCTGATTGGCTTGAACCTTCTTTATTAAGACTTTCTTCCCTCGAGGCAAGGCCTTACATTCAAATATCCTGGAGAAAATGCCTCAGAATATTTGAGGGTTTTAAAAATCAATCTAAATGATAAACATGCTTATCGATGGATTAATCTAATTTTATCATCTAACTGATTCTGACTCATAGTGACCCTAGAGGACCCTAGAGGAAAAGATCTGCTCCTGCAGATTTCTGCAACTGTAAATCTTTGATGGGAGTAGATGCCTTTTGAGAAGGACATCAGACCAGGATCCGTCAGGATCAGTCTACCAACAAGTTGCATTTAAAAAGTTGTAATGGGCAAGGCAGAAGCGATGATAAGGATCTACATATAACTTCTTCCTTGGGGTATGGACATTGGGGAAGTGGATAAAGAGAGACACTAGTCAGTGCAAGATATGATAAAATAATAACAATTTATAAATTATCAAGAGTTCATAAGGAAGTGGGGAGCAGGGCAGGAGGGGAAAAATGAGGAGCTGATACCAAGGGCTTAAGTAGAAAGCAAATGTTTTGAGAGTGATGAAGGCAACAAATGTAACAAATGTGCTTGACATATAATGGATGGATGACTGGATTGTGATAAGAATTGTATGAGCCCCCAATAAAATGATTAAAACAAATGTTAAAGGACAGTAATTATTCCACAGTTACAATATTTTTCATATTAAACATTCTTCTGGATAGCAGCATTTTAGAACATTCAAAACATAGCAATTATTTCACAGTTTTAATTTTTCATATGCATAGTGTCTATTCCCTTGATTGCCTTGAGTCAGATTTGACTCATTGGCAATGTTTGTTTTTAGCTAGGAATGAGAATTTTACACTAGAATATTCAAAGTTAAAATAAAAATAATATAATGCTAATAATATAAATACATTGAAGTTTATTTAACATACAGTTGATCTTAAAATGAAACTTTTATTCCTCCCTTTGAATTGATGTCAAAACTGCCTGTCCATGGATAACTCTTTAAAATCATGCAGTGCCCAAGACAAACATTCGTTACTATTTAAGCTAAAGTATTGTTTGTCTTTAAGATGACTTTCTGGAGACGAGGTACAGTTCAGGGTTTAAGATTCCAAGATGACTTGAGAGCAATAGTTTGGAAGGGACTGTTTCCATTTTGATTGCTTCAGAAAGTCTGCATTTCATGAGGGTTAAAAATTCTGTCCACACAAGTAACGTTGGGAAGGGCAATCACTATTAGAAAAGGCAAAATAAATTAGACGTCGTTTACACATAAGCTCTTGGAAGAAAAGAAAGCGGTAGGCTTGCTCCTATGATAAGCATCAGGTTCCAACTACGGCTGCTCCCTCTCCCTTCCCTCTATGGCAAAGCTGGGAACAGAGGTTCCCCTGGTTGTGGTCTCTGCCACTCTGGTGGGTCCCTCGGTGGGCAGGGATGATGGAGCAGAAAGGGAGGACAATACACATGAAAAATTAGCAGGTTGAAGGGAAGAGAGACCTCCAGTCAATGGAAAAGAAGGATATGAGCTAAAAAGTAAGTGAACATGTGAGCAATGATAAAAAATGCCTGGCAGCCTCCGGGGGCTCTGTGTGAACTTGCGATTGATATACAGTTTTTGAAAAATAATGGACAGGTACATTTATATTAGTAATGTAGAGAATAACAAAGAATTTCCAAGGAATGGAAATTTGCTTCTGTGTTCCTTTCTGGCAAATGCAAGAATGATAAATTTGGAGTTGTGCCTAATGTGAATAATTAGGAAAAGAAGGAACTAGAGATAAAATATTATAGGGAGGAAGTAGATTATCATTTTACTTCCCTGAACGTCAGTTTTCTCTGTGCCAGGGAAAGGGGAGGATTCGATGAGATGAGGTCTAAGTTCTCTTTCTAGTCTCTCACTGAATTCTCTCGACATCCTGAAATGTGTATCGTGTAGCAGCGGCTTCCTTTTGAATAGGGAAGGTCTATTTCTAAATTGAAAGAGGTCCAAAGCACATGTACAGAGTGAGTCTGTGTATTGTGTTGTCGATCCCTGCAGGATCTCATCCTTCATTACCATAGCAATTCTGGGTTTTCTACCACAGACAAATGGAGTAGTGGAAATCCCAGTCATTGCTGGAGGGGGAAAGCTGCATAGGTGCTTCCAGGAAACAGTGCACTGCTGTGGGGGTCAGCAGTTTGGCCATTGACGTTCCTGGTCCACTGCTTGCCTGAGAGAAGATGATCGGAGGGTAATTCTGACTGAACTCTGTTGGTCATTGGTATCATGGGGGGCCATCATTGTAGAGAAGTGCATGTGCTTTTTTTTTTTAATTGGGAAGGATTAATTTGTCCAATTTTCTTGGTAGTTACAGTAAAAAAACACGGGGTCTGCAGTACTATGGAAAAGAATGTATTGCTATGGAGTGCATGCATCGCTGGAGTAAAAATACCAGTGACGTTTGCATCTGAAATCAGAACGTTGCCTCTTAAGTAAGAAAAGACTGGAGCATCTACAGCTAAATTAGTGGAAAGTGAAAAAGCACCTTCTTTTTTTTTTTCATTTAGGAACAACTATTGCCACCCGGGAGGTGGGGGTGGGGATGAAACTACTTTATTAGAGAAAAAAAGCATTTTATATGATGTTTTCAATAATTTTGAAATGGGACAAAATGAGTTCCTGAGGTTATTTTAGTAATGACAGCATCCAATAATACCTTAAATAATGTATTGCCACCAATATCTCTGAATAGAGTTAGTCTTTCCACATCAAATTAAATTTGTTTTCAAATCTGTGTGCTTTTGCAAATCCCGTGTGTATGACAGTGAAAGGCACCACCACAGTGATAGTCATTTTACTTAGAGCTTGCCCATATTTTTTATATCAGATAAATTATATATAAGCTAAGAAATACCAGCGAGGAACACAATTTTCTTTATATGGCCTCTGATCTCTGCCTCCTAGAAATGGTTCATTTTGCAGGGAGAGGCATGAATTTCACTTCCTCGTAGTGAAATTTTGGGAACAGATGATTAGATTCTTTTCCCGCACTTAAGGAACACATTCTCTTGTAATGGCAATATTTTATTGCCCAGGACAGATGTAATGAATCCATGCTGTCGAAACAGTAGTTGACTACTTTTTTTAAAATTAGTTTCATCTGGAGAAATTTTCAAGAGCTCATTTCTATTTACATGAGAAAACATAAAGGACTGGTACTGCTGATTAAAAAAAAAATCAACCTCGGTACGCACAAATTAACCTTAATAAAAGAAATGCAAATACATAACGATTTTTAAAATCTCCTCGGGAGAGTTCACAGAGTGAACTGGAATGGGTGTTGGGTTTCGAGATTAAGTTTGATTTTATTGTCAGTGTTGATGTGTTACAAAGAAACCCGGGAGAGCCAGACCGTGAAGGGATTGCCTTGCTTAGGGCCAAGCCCCACCAGGCACAGCCTTCCATGGGCTGCTGGCACCACTCTCCCTCCCCTCTCTCCAGGAAATGACTCTGATAGGTGTCCATCTTATACAGGTTCCGGGTTGCACAGGTTTGACTGCCTTGAATGTAGTAGTACTAAATCGACTAAAACTTTTTGAAGTACTCTGGTGGCGCAACGATGAAGTGCTCTCCTGGGAACCAAAAGGTTGGCAGTTTGAACCCACTCGGCAGCTCTGTGAGGAACGAGATCTGGCAATCTGCATCCCTAAAAGATCACAGAAAAGTCCACGGGGAGGCCCACTCTGTCGCACGGGCTTGGTTTAAGTTAAGTCCATGTTGTAATCATTCCGATATTTTTTGGTATAAAAATGGAAACGCGGCTGTCCGGTTTGGTTTGGTTTTCCTCTAAAGCATTACACTATACCAGGAAAAAGATAAAGCAGAAGAGTTCGGTTCTGGGCGATTGGTGCATGTCACTTGGGGCAATCACTGCCTATGTCTTTGTTAACACATTTTTTGGTAAAGGGAGGAACTCTTTTATCTCATAAAAATGACCTAAAATGACAGCAGTAATCTTCCCAGTAGGGACTCTTTTAAACTTATAGCAATAGCTATAAAGAAATTACAAAGAAGTATACTGGATTAAGGAAGACTTTAAGTCTGAATGCAAAATTCATCTATATTTCAACAACAAAAGACTCCCTAAACCAGTTTCACTGTATTGAATATAAACATCAGGCTTCACCAAAGTGACCTCTAGCCCTAGCTTGAAATAGTTGGCATTTGCTTTGCCATTGTCAGACAGATATGGTATTTGCAAACATAACACAGCTAATGTTAACGGAAAATAAACTCATGCATCTTTAAAGAAAACAGAAATTATGTAGTCATATTTTGAGTAGACTCAACACACTTTTTTTGTGAGACTGGTTTTCTTCCTTTAAAAAGTAAAAGAAGCAAGCCAAATTTTATTCCTCAAAGCAAAAATGTTCATGTTGCCTGTTGTCATTAAAACATACTACCCAAAAAACAAAACAAAAGGGCTGAGCCCCGGTGGCGTAGTGGTTGTGCGCGGGACTGTGGCCCAATGGGACGGAGGTTCAATTCTAGCAGTGGGGCTGGGTCTCCTACTCCAACCACCGTAGAGCAGTGATTGCCCCCCCCCCAAAAAAAAACAAACAACATACTACCCATGGAAAAAAGTAAATTTGAGCAAGAAGCAAGTCTTAAAAGATAATAACTCCATAGTTATCAAAGTAGTTTATGCAATTATTTTTATATAAATAACTATACTTGCATATAGCTCTCCATATTTATGAGGTCGATATCCAGTTCTCTAAGGTACAATTTATTTATTTATTTAAATCTTAGTTCCTTAAATGAATTGCCACAAAGGTTTCTAGGCTAACTGCACCACCATTGCTGCTGATATGACAGCAGTTGTCTTAGTATAAAATTGAAAATAGTGAGACACTGGCACACATAATGATACGCTGTCAGGAAAAGTTCCCAAAGGGTAGGGTAATTCTTTAATTAAAAACTAAAAGTTCGTTGCAGCCCTGACTTTGATAATATAACCATCATAATGATTAGGCCTATCACAATTCTGGAAAAACTCAACTGCTTTAAAAGAAATTGGGCAAATCTACCTTTTACCGAAGTGGAGAGATGTACCGCATTAGGTATCGACAACACACTGACGGAGGACACAAGAACAGAGTATAACAGTAGAGGAAAGGTTTTGGATGAGGGAAGAAGGAGAAATCTTAAACTGTATTTTAGAAAAGATATTGATGTTTCAGAGGCGAGGTCTTTTAAAAAATTTTTCTCTGTTGGCTAGTAACTCAAAACGAAACTAACTTGATTTTAAAAACAAACTGAAAAAGACAACAGAAAAGAGACAGTAGCATTTGGTAGAAGTAACATTGATAGATTAAAAAAACAATCTTTATATTGAAGAGAGTCTTCTTTGAGAACTCCAAGTGTATAAGGGGAGTGGGAGAGAAATAGTAAGGCGCAGAAAAGAATTTTAGTAGGATGATTCGGAGGGGGGCGGGGTGGTGGTGAGAAAGGGAGGTAGAGAAAGACTAAAGGCATTTTTGAGAGATAATACTTCCCAACACATTTTTCTATTGTGTGTAAAATGTTGATTTTTTTTTGTCCATTTAGAGTTTCACCTACAAAAATTAGAACCTCACCTTTTCTCTTATTCATACAATAGGGAAACATAAAGCAGAACCAACAGCTCATAAGAAAATCTTTAAAATAATTGAAAGCCACTTTTGTAAAGTGTTTTGGGTTTCATTGTAAGTGGCCATAATTTCATGACCTATGAAAATTTTTCCACAGTAAAATGCATCAGGCTACAGTCCTATGTGTCAACACGTAAAAAGAAGGCATTCATTAGCTTTTTAGAATGTCTAAGTGAGTGTTATTGACAGGTAAGAGTTGTCCTGAGAAAAATCAAAATGATCTGTTCATGAAAGATCCTTCCCCTAAAATAAGGTGACCAGTCGTCCCACTTCTTAACAATTTAACAACATCCCGCAGCATTTTAAAAGGAAAATAAATATATGACAATAGTAATTTTGCGTTCTATGAAAGTTTTTGTTGCTCCATATAGACCAATTTTTTAATCAAGAAACTTCCCCCCCCCCCCCCCCAGGGTCAATGGTATAAAAACCTTCTCTGGAACAAAGTGAGCTATTGTTTCAGAGGCTCTGAGCCCCAGCCCAACAGCCTATAGTACCTCCTTTGACCAAGAAGGTACAACACCACGCAGGGGGTCCCTTACCTAAGAGCAGGAGGCATATTTTGCACCGGAAGACCCCCAGTGTGCTGCGGAGGGGCTCCATGAAAGCATCCTGTCCCATGCATCCAGTGCCCTGCTCTTGATGCTAACTTGGTTCATGGACCAGCAGCTGCTGGTTTATTTGCTAGGGAAATTAGCAGTGAGGTAACAGACCCTAGCCTGCCTCTTGCCTCTGTGATTTGAATACAGAATGAATGTGTGTACAAAGGACACAGGGAGTGGGGACACCTGTTCTATATGTGCTCAACAAGAACACGGCCTTGTGACTTTCAGTTTCTTGGCAATCGTCAGTGTGCTTTATAAATTATTCTTAGTTCAGGACAATTACATGAAGGAGAATCGCTTTTACGTGACTTTGTGGGGAGAAAAAAAGCCCAGTCTGAGTCAGAATGAGAGCATATGGCAGATGCCCTTGAAAAACAAAAAGCTGACGAGGCCAAACTATGCAATTAAACACTTTTAATTTAATTTTTTAAATGAACATTGGAGTATTTTATGCATCTGCTCAGTAAATTTGTTCATCAAGTTACCAGTTACATGGTAAAAATTATACCAAAGAGCCCTAACAGAGAATCAGGACATATTTAAATCCACACACTTATTTACTTCTGATCATCAAGGGCTACTATGGTTTTGCAGACTGTAAGGTTTCATTTTATTTTTTCAAGCAAAGCCCAGGTGCGTTTCCTAGTGAGCCGGAAGCATGGACGTCACATCATTATAATGAAAAGGCAACAGATAGTATCAGAGGTCTTATTTTTACAGCTGAATCACAGAGGCAGTGACCCAAGGGCCAGAGGAGGGCTGGGTGCACCCTGGTGTGCGGACCTGTGTGGTCTTGGCGTCCTAGACGGAGCCTTCATTCCGCTCCGAGCCTTTGTAAGGAGGCTCTGGCTGGCGCCTCTGGAAGAGACGAATGAGGTTGGGACGAGGCAAAGTAGAATTCCCAGCATGGATCCGTTTGGGTGGGAAAGGCACACGGTGGCCGATCAGTGGGAGGAAGAAGGTGCCTTCGGAATCACAGTCAGAAAATACTGAGGGTAGTTTTGAAAGCCACGTTTGGAAATACATTTTAGCAGTACGGAGCCCCGCTTGTGTAGAAGGCCTTCCTCTGGGCGCGTGAGGGAGTGGCCGTTGGGAAAGACGCATCTTCACAAGGCAGTCACTGATTTATTGCTCTGTGCTTCCGAAAACACGGAAAGCATCTTTCCCAGATTTAAAACAAAAAAAAACACAAAAACTCAACGGACTACAGACCACCAAGCTAACGAACAAATAAACAAAGCCACAAGGGGCGGCTGTATAAGAGTCCGTGCCAACAGTCTACCTTGAAATTCCACTTTCTCCAGCAGAAGCAGCTCTGGGCGCCGTCTCCGAGGACGCACGTAGTCGGGCGCTTCTTGACAACGCGCCCCCTAGTGGCCGGTGGTGGCGTCAAGTCTTCACTGCTGGGCTATGGCTTCAAGTCTTGGCACTCTTTAGGACTATACAAATGATCTAAAGGCCTGGTGACATGCTGATGACGCACCGGGAGGCTAGCCTCAAGGTCAGCAGTCTGAAACCACCATCTGGAGAAGGAAGAGGCTTTCACCTCTGGTAAGGATTTATATTCTTTTTTTTTTTTTTGGGGGGGGGGAGGGTTGTACATCACTGCCCTAGGATTTATATTCTTGGAAACCCACATAGGTAGTTGTGCCCTGCCTTAGAGGGTCACTATGGTTTGGAATCTCGACTTGCTAGCAGTTTAGATATGACATACCATGATTATATTAGATATGTTATACATTACTATGGCTCTATAAGAACTCTTTCATCAACATTTCATAACGATCTACATCACTATATAGAGCATCATAAGAAATCTTCCACCATGAATATTTCATATCACATTTTTTTGTTGTTGTTGCTGCTTTGGGGCATCACTGCTCTCGGTGGTCCCAGCGCTGCTCCTGAGAGCTGCCATTGGATTTGAATCACCAAACCCGCGGGCTGCAGTCCCGCACTCAACCACCTACGCCACCGGGGCTCAGCCCCTCATATCACATTTTGAAGCTCTGCTGTGCCACACTGTTAAGGAGTGAAAGGGGATGGGTGGGAAGAGTCTGCAAAGTCTTACTATTTACTGATCTTAGTTATATCTCCATTTTAAATAAGGAATATGATTAACCCAAAGCAATTTATATCCACATCCTTTATAATTCAGAAGTCGCCAAGATCCTTGGTGTGTGTGTGTGTGTGTGTGTGTGTGTGTGTGTATCTGGAGGTGTGAGATGGAAGCAGGGCTTTCCTGTCTCTTCTCAAGTCTCATGACATAGAGGAACATTTAGTTCAGTTAAGTATAAGTAAAGCTGATATCCAAGTGAAAGTTGTGCAATGGTTTAGAACAGAGGTTCTTAACCTGTGGGTTCAATGACCCTTTCACAGGGGGTCACCCGACTCGTAGCAGCAGCCAAACTACACTTATGAAGTAGCAATGAAAACAATTTTATGGTTGGGGGGGGTGGTCACCACAATATGAGGAACTGCATTACATAAAGCATCTCGGCCTTAGGAAGGTTGAGAACCACTGGTTTAGATCTTGGAAGCCACCAGTAACTATACTGCAGGAAGATGTGGCAGGTGGTCTTTGTGACTATTGAAGGCTTGCAAACCCTCTGGAGACAATTCTACTTTGTCCTATACGGTCCCTATGAGTTGCAATTGTCTGCGTGGGATTTAAGGGGAGTCTTACATCATAATGCAGTCTGCCAAATGCAGTCCCAGATCTGCATTACGTCATCATAGTAGCTGGCATACTGCTAGGTGCCTTGCAATGATAGGAACACTTGAAGAGGGGAGGTGGTGAGACGTCAAGGTCAAGTGGGCTCCAAGAAGAACTGAGCGAGGAAGCGGTAGCCTTATTGCTTCAATTCAGCAGACCACAGGGGAGAGCACCGTGTACACAGAAGAACTGGTTGCTTAAGGCAGCCATCACTTAAACGGACAGCCAGGCTAGTGTTTGCAAATACTTGGAGTTATTTATAACACTGTTGCGCAGAGGCCTAGTTTAGCTGACAACCCATCCACATCACGGCTGATGCGTCAGCTCCGACCCAGAGCAGCCCTCCGTAGTGTTTGTGAGTCTGTCCATCTCCGCAGGAGGACAGAAAGCTGCATTTTTTTTTCCCCACCAAGTCACTGCTGGGCGTGAATCCTTGGCCTTGTGGTCAGCAGACCAATGCCTACTCTGGCTTAATCGGACCGCAAAAGTACCGAGAGGCAACCTCTTCTTTCCTGGGCCTCACGCCAGGCTTTCGCTTTACCTGCAGCCAGTGTTCTGTTTACTATGATTGCCCGCTCCAAAAGGGTGTTCACATCAGTATGGAGCTGCCACACTGCTTTCGTGTTAACTATAAAACTAGAAATTCATTATCCTTACAAAATCGGGATCTGTTTTTGTTTAAACTTCCTGAAGCACTTCATGTTTGACTCATGAAAAAAAGGCCCTCATCCTGCTTTGCTGTAGCCTCGAAGCTGCATTTGGCCCAAACGGGGTTGGCATTGTTGATCAAGAGACCACCACCCAGCCAGCCGCCCCCCAAACTGTGTTTTCCAGCCATGTTTTCCTCCATTGCTTTGACCTACGGCGATAGGATATCAGAAAAATGCAAATGTTCTAGGTCAAATAAATCTGAGATGAATTTGCTATTAGTATTATAGCTCATTCATTTCTCAGGTTATTACAAATGAAACACTTACACATGTTTAATCCTGTGTCTGTGATCGGTGGATGTCTATAGACCAAGTTCAGTCCTGGGTCCTGTTAAAAACTCAGTGTCATCAAGTCAAGGGAATCTTTCTTTTTCTTTGTAAAGTCCAAACATTGGCTTCAAATGGAAGCTCGTGAAGCAATTAAATTCAAGGCAGAAAAGTCAACATTGAAGTTTATACGCATGTGCATGCTTGCACACACACACACGTGTGCGTGGTTCCAAAGGAATCGTCTTATTAGAGTTTCTTGAAGAACACAGGACAATCTCAAGGCTAATTATGAAGAAAATTTAAGAAACTGAAATTTAAATTTTAAGAAATTGGCAAAGAAAAAGTTCAGGGAACCTGTTAAGGAACCCCCCCCCCCCCCCACCCAATCATGACAATGCACCTGATCATTAGGATTTCTTTGGAGATCCCTCTAGCCCTGATCTCATCCTTTCAGACTTCTCTCCCCACTTCCTACCCCTGCCCCAACTCAAGGACCGCAGAAAAAGAAACACAATCTGAGTGCCTGGAGGTTGCCCAAGCCACGGGTTTGAAACAGTGGAAGTCCAGCTCAACATCGCTTCAGGAAGGTGTCAGGGAGATGCAAGCATCACCCTCAGGAATCTACGGATTGAGATGTGAAAACGTGAAGCAATTGTTTTTGAACTACCCTCCATTTGGGCTTGGTCTATAATTTTGAGGAACGATAGCTTCGTCTGTGGATTTCTATTTGCTAAAGGATTCTGTAATTGTGTAAGCAGCCCTGGAGGCATAGGGGGTGACAGAAGAGGCAAGGAATCGTGGTGGCTTAAGGGGCTAGCGCAAGGTCGGCGGTTCAATCCTCATAGGCGTCCTCTGCAGGCGAAAGACGCGCCTGTTTTCTCCTGCAGAGATTTAAAGTCTCGGAACCCCAAGTGGTAGTTCTGTTCCGCCCGGTACGGTGTCCGTGAGTGGTGGGACCAGCCCTCGGCCTCGCCCATAGCCATTTCCGGAGTCCACAGTTCTCGGCTCGCCTGGAGCTCGGCCTCTTTCGCTGCCGTCTCACCTCTCGCCCCGCCCCTAGAAATCAGTGTGGGTTTCCTCGACACGCACTTAGGGCTGTCGTGCCAGCTTGCCTGATCTGCCTTTTCAGTGTCTGCGCCACACAATCGTATGGTCCTTAAGAGATGGGGTTCAGTCTCGCTAAGCGGAGTGCCTGGTAAAGCCCCCCATGGCGCAGGGCTCAGAGGCAGGTGTGCAGGTGAGCAGAAGCGCCCTCCGCTTGGCCTGCTGGGAAATGTAGTATCAGGCCTGCCTGTCGTCTTCCTTCACAGGCGCCCTTGGTCACCGGAACACTACAATTCCCAGCATGCCCGAGGCAGGAAAGAAGGGCCCGGGCTGAGGCTCACGTGATCACTCACCATGGCTTCCCGGTGTCCCAGCTAGCTGTGGGGTGGTTCAGCGTGATTTCTTAGGTTTTTATTGTATTTCTTTCTTGCGGTTGGTTACATCTCACGATTTCGACATGCAAAAAATCAAATCTCTTATGACTCGACAGGTAAGTCAAAGCGGCTTGAGCAAAGGCTTTCTTCCCCTCTCCTGGCAGAGAAGGAGCCGAGCGGTTCTGTCCTCCGGCCGCCGCGGACCGAGACCCAACTCAGGCACTGGACCGCGGGGGCACCCACTAAGGGACTCACGGCGGATCGGAATCCCCGCTCGAGCGGGTTGCCGTCTCGCAGAGACAGCTTTTAGGTCGGATTGATGGGGCTACCAAAGGTTCCTCCCTTCCTCCCTCTATTGTCTTTCCAGTGACAGCGGGTAAGATCCCCGAATTTATGCTGTCACCTGTGAGCCTGAGTCTGGAATGGCTTTTAAAGGATGGAAAAGGGCATGAATCTGAAGACAGGATTATTAGCTTTGTGATTTTTGGAAAACTCTCAATCCTTGCAGTTTGTTTCTGGCTGTGAATGCAATAATGATGCTTACATTTTTGATCCTGTCATACATTTCTGTTGATAATCAGCCACAAACCAATCTAGGTGAGCTTTCTTTGTGAACTTTTCCGTTTTAAGAATAACTTGTCATGGCTAAATCTTTTATTTTTTTGCCAAAATGACAGTTTATGATCAAAGCATTTGACTACTCACCCCCCCACCCCCAATATCGTACGATAAATACTATAAATGCCCCGATAAGGACTGTTTCCCTCAAGCCAGAAAAAATTGGAGAAAGTTTCCCCGAGGCACCTCGTGATCATGATTTGGTTAAAACATTGTGTATTTCAACCCTAATGTTTTACCAGAATTGATGATCCATTACCATATTAATATGAGGGGAACAAAACTTGCATCTATTTTGGATTGGTGTAGTTGTGAGAACCGTGGACAGTGTGAAGGGTGGCCTTTGGTTTGTTTGTGAAAAATTTATAAAATATAGAATACACATTCCAAATAAAAACTTTATTTGAGAATTTAGAACTAGAGTTCTAAATGGATTAGTAATTGTAAATTTCTGGTGGACCAAGAATAAATAGCTCTTAATTGCTTATTTCACTCCTGTCAAAATGTTGTCATGAAAATAGAGTAAAAGAAGTTCTGTAAATATATGAGAGGGCTTCAAAAGGTTCATACAGATAGTCCATTATTTTTCAATTCTCTTTTTGCGCAAATGATTTGAAGGCCTCCTTGTGTTCTCAACACCGCAGCCACCACCAAAAGTTATATAAACAAAGGTTTTATAGGTAATAAGGCTCACTTGAGTGCAATTAATACTTAGGAGTTGGTACATTTACTGACAGTATTGTGCTTCTTACCAGTTCTTACTTAGGACTCATATTGGATGTGAGTTTAGATCCTGCTCCATCACATAATACCTGTGTGATTTTGGGCAAATCTCCTAACTCTTTTACATTTCTGTTTCTCAGGAGTGATAACCCTGTACCTCATAGGGGGCCTGGCGATGATTTCATACAATGCAATAAAGCTAAAGAAATACAGGAACACAGTTTCTGGGCCTTATCCCAAACATACTTGATGACAGAGATAATGTCTGTGGCGGCGTGAATAGTGAGAGACTGAAAACCAGAAAGCTGCCTGTGACCGGCCTTGAAGCAATAGATGATTTTAGGCTGCTTTTTGCATTTCTTTGTTTTTCAAAGCAATAACATCACTACTCCTAAGCTGCTTTTAGCAAGCTGGGTTGGACATTGTGACTCAAGTGTCTTTGGTGCCTATTCACATTGTTCATGTAGTTCAGTGTAATCAACACTGTCATTGTTGTACAGCATCTTCAGCTGGGGTATTGTTTCTTTATTTTGTGGGGAAAAAATGAGCGGAAGAACCAGGGATAGTGAATTCATGTTTCCTAAGTGTGCTGAAAAAGATAGCTCTCAGTTAATTTCTTACTGGGCTTATTAAATATGCGTTCAGTCAGGATGTAACACAAAAACAAAACCATGGAATACTAAAACTCTATTTTATGAAGAATTAGGACAAAATAGAAGTTTCACACAATTGAAAAAACAGTCACCATTGTGTGGCTATTGTGGTTTGACTGACACACATTTGATTATTAATCACAGTTTCAAGAATCTGAGATATAAATCTAAGGTCTGCATAGGAATTTTAATTAGCACTATTTTTTTTTTTTTTTTTAATTTAGGCATCACTGCTCTCAGGTGGTGGGAGTAGGAGTCCCAGCCTTTGCTCCTGGGAGCTGGAATTGGACCTCCATCCCAGTGGGCCGCAGTCCCGCGCACAACCACTACGCCACCGGGGCTCAGCCCTAATTAGCACTCTTTATTGGATTAAAGTATTATACATAAGCATGCACAAAGATGTTTCTGTGATGTTATGGGTTACCTTCACATGTTGATGAATTAATGTGAAGATAAGAAATTAAGGTCTACAAATTTAACTTTTCTATTATTTTAGCTCTCCTAGGATCTTGGTTTGGAAAGAAGGGAGAGGGAGGAAAGGCTTTGTTCTTTGTAGCTAGACAAAATCTAGTATTCCGCTTCTCCACTGTACTAGCCTCTGTTCATTCACCAAGTGTTTCTTGAGCTCTGTGCCAGGCACTATTCTAAGTTTGTGGGGAGGGTGCAGCAATGAACAGAGACCCAGGTTGTAAGGCTAATGTGATGCTTCGGAAGAAGGGGGAGTAGGGGGTGTTGGGAGGAGTTGGCCATGTGGGGTTGTGTATAATTTCAGATCTGAGCAGCCCTCATGGTGTACGGGTTATGTCCTGGGCAGCTGATGTCAAAACCAGCGCATCTGAAGCCACCAACTACTCCTTGGGAGAAAGTTGAGGCCTTCTACTCCTGTAAAGAGTTACAGGCACCAGTGAAGTTCCGCACTGCCCTGTCGGGTCCCTTGAGTTGGAATTGACTTGATGGTAGTGCTCGGTTTCCTTGTTGTTCTTTAAAAATTAATTTCCACTAGGAAGACATCACTGAGAAGGGCACATTCGAGTGACATCTTAAGGGAGATTCAGAAGAGAGCCACGTGGGTACTTGGGAAGCAGTATTCCAGAGGAAAGAAAAGCAAGTGCAGGGATCCTGGCAAGTGGAAGTGCAGGAATGTGATAGAGAAACAGGCAAACATGTCTGGAGGGAAGTGAGGAAGACAGTAGGAGACGAAGCCAGAGAGCTGAGGCCAGGAAGTGAGGTCACATAGAATCTTATAGGCTATCATAAGGTCCGGCTTTAATTGTTGGTAAGACGGGGAACAAGAACAATGTGAACTGACTTGCACTTTAGATCATTATGACCAGTGTTGAAAATTGATTGATGAAGAAAATGAGTAAAAGCAGGGAGACCCATAAGGAGGCTGTTGTGAATGCAGCAGTATAAATGAATGGTGAATATATACGGGGGTAGCCCAAAAAAACTGTTTCCTTTTTTTATTTTTATTTTGAGGGAGATAGTGCATTTGGAGTTCATTCCTCCAGGTCAGTCAGTTAATCAAGCTTTCCATCTAGAGGTTCTGAAAAGATTGTATAACAGTATGCCACAAAACAGGCCTGATTTGTGGCAGACGGGACTGACAATGCACCTGCTCACACACCCATCTCTGCGCAGTCCGTTTGGGGGCAAGAAATAGCATGCCTCTCTTGCCCTATGCTCCCCGCTCACCTGACCTCACTTTGAGGGTTTCCTTTTGTATCCTCACATGAAAGGACAGCAATTTGAAGATGGAGAAGAGGTGGAGAAAGAACTGAGGGAGTTGCCGTCAGCTCTCCAAACAGATGAGTTGAAAAATGGTTCCAAGAATGAAATCTCAGATTTGACAAGTGTAATTAGTGTAATGATGAAATGGAGAGTACGATGAAGGTGATAAGGTGTTTTAAAAAAAAATGAAATGCATAGCTTTGGGGGAAAAAAATCAGTTTTGGGGGGTGGGGTACCCCTCATATATGAATAGACAGTTGACAGGATATCTTGACTGATTAATTTGGGTTCTGAGGGACATAGAATCATCAAGGAGGACTCCAAAGGTTTTGGCCTGAGCAACTATGTAGGAATGGAATCGCCATTTACTGACATGGGTAAGACTGGGAGGGAGGGAGGGTTGGGAGAAGGAAAGGAAAGGTTTTGGGATTTCTTACTATGTGCGGATCTTGAGTACATACGTCAGAAAGATAAACCGGTTTGATAATCAGAATTTCTGAGAAAATAAGAGTTTGGGAGGTGGTATATTAAAACCAAACACAGGGCCATTGAGTCAGAGCTGACTTAGTGACACACGGTGGGACAGAGCCGGCCTGACCGCGCATTCCGAGGTGGTCCTCTTCGTGGAAGAAGACTGCCTAAGCTTGCTCTTGAGGAGCAGCTGGTAGCTTCACATCGCTGACCTTCCACCTAGCACTCAAGTGCTGAACCCCACTATGCCACCCCCGAAACCAAACTCCTGGCCGTGGCGATGATCCAACCGTGTCTAAGGTCACCGAGACTGTAAATCTGCACAGGTGCATACAGCCTCATCTTTCTCCTAAGGACTGGCTCGTTGGTTTGCACTGCTGGCTTTGTGGTCAGCAGCCCAACCAGTAACCCCCAGCCCTTTACTATGAGTTCTTCCAAAATAAGCTGTAAAACCAAACCCATTGTCATCAAGTTGATTCCAACTCGGTGACCCAGGGTGACAGAAGAACTGCTCTGTGGTGTATAGCCACCAGCCCCCCAACCCTACCCCACCCAAACAAACATACAAACACACAACCAAAACAGACCAAAGCTGAAGCTTCGGAGGTCAGGACTTGTAAAGTAGAAGCAGCCAGGCAGATTGGTGGTGGGGCAGTGGAAAAGAGGAAGCAGGCTGACGCCTTCACTCGGGATGGCAGGTGAGGTAAGAGGAAGTCTTCAGTCTTCCCAGTGGTAGTGGGCACATAGCAGCTACTCAGTGGTAACTTGTTCAGTGAACGGTGGCTGAAGGGAACAGCCGTGAAGATGGTGCTAGAAGTCGAGTGACAAATCTAAGCAAGGGAGGACTGGGCTGTGTTTCATGCTGCCGATTGGCTAATGAAACCGAGATTAGGCGAGGTCAACCACTGGGGTCCTGGCGGCAGCGGTTTTGGTGATGTGGTGGAGAAGAAAGCCTGACCGTGTGTGTTCAAGAGAACCTGGAGACCGAGTCTACCGTGGAGGCGTGCTACAAAGAGAGGGGAAAGCAAACTCACTGGTAGATTTTTACATGCTGCATTGTATGTTGCAGATCACATAAGAAACGGTGTGGACAAGCCGGAAGCAGTTTGTAGCATTCATTTTAACTTTGGGTACAATGATAAGTTGAAGGGACATATCTTTTTGCCGAATGTTACATGCATTTCAACCACGGAAATGGTCAATCGAAATCATATAAAAACAAAAGTGGAATAATGGTTAATCATTGCAACAGAAATCAATTTACATCGACCGAGCCCCGTAGTTATAACCCCAACTGTGTATTTTAGAGCAACGAAGATAAAAATGACTGAGTATTTCATAGTATAAATTTCCATAAGTTGAGAGTCAAGTGTTAAAAGATCCATAATCCTAAAATGCCTTTGAGTGTTAGATGTTGTGCTTTGAAACACCAATGTAATTTTTCAAGTTTGGTTTGATAAGATAGATGTCTTTCTTATCAACATTGTACTAATGGTAAGCACTAAAAAGATGCTTCCTGTTGTAACCAAGTTGTGTTTTTGGCCCCTCACATGCACCCCTTTAACAGTCTGAATTACCACCATCATTAAACTACGATTCCTGGGAAGAGAGCAGAGGTTGGAACCCAGGTGGTTTGTTGTCAGGCCTGTTTCTAGAATTGTTGGACTACCCTGCCTCCCATCGGGTCCGTGGACTTTCCAGCTTTTATTCCTTTTCCTTTGTATATTTAGTGGAAACACTAAAAGTAAAGTCAAGTAAAAGGAGCAGATTTTTGCATGTGGTGACTAACTTGGCATGCAGGCCCTGTTTGAGATCTCGGTGTGTCACTTATTTACATTTCTGGCACAGGAGGAGCTGAGTATGTCACTTGTTTACGTTTCCTTCCTGAGAGCTCTGGGAAGGGGGAAATTTGACGGGATGTGTTCCTGTGCAGATTTCTCATGGATTGACTAAACAAATCTGTGCTTTTGAAAAGATTAATGTTTGAGTTGTCATGATGGATTTTGAATCAAATTATGAACAATTTTCTGTTCACATGTATTTACTTGTGTTTGTGAATATATAATGCCCATTGGAGAGAAACTGAAGAACAAATGATCCAAGAGTATTTACATATCTCCATCTTTCTCAGTGAGAGATATATGAAAGGACCATACCAACTTTGTGGGAAAATTCCATTATCTGGGCATTTAATTTTTCCATAGACTTTTTGAAATCCTTATATTAAATCTTGGTCTTTTTTCAGCAAAGCCTTTGTGGCAACTTCATTTTGAAGTCAATTGTATGTTCCTAGGGTAACAGTTTTAATTAGTTTGGAGCCTGACCAAGGATTCCTGCCCGGTCATTTATGTATTTTTCTGGAACCTTGCTGGCCACTGCAGCCAAGTACGGAGTGATCTCCTCCTTCTCATGGGCATTACACTCGGATGAGAACGAGAAAGAGATCTAAATTTTAAAACTTAAGAACTTTGGCAGAGCTAATCTGTTAGAAAAAAGTGTCTAGCTGTTTTTAAAACATGAATGATCACATAAATCATCTGGGTTTCTTGTTAAAGCGCAAGTTCTGGTCCTCCTAGAAATAGCTGTTCATGCATACCTTAGTCCCTGGGTGGTGCAAATGGTTGAGTGCTGGACAGCTAGCCAGAAGGCTGGTGGCAGATCGAGCTCACCCAGAGACTTGAAGACAGGCTTGGTGATCTGCCAGTTACAGGGAAAAACCTTGAAAATCCCATGGAGCAGTTCCACTCTGCACAAGTGGCGTCACCCTGTGTTGGAGTTGAGTCCACTGCAACCACAATGACAGGGTTGAAGTGGGCCTCAAATGAGTTGTGTTGGTGGAGATTGTCCATAGCAAGCAAGAGATTTTTAGGAAAACATTTCAGAAGAACTTCGGAAAGTGGTGTCCTGTTTTATTTGGGAGGTGGTGTGTGTGTGTGTGTGTGTGTGTGTGTGTGTGTGTGTGTATAGAGGCAGAAAGGGGAGAGGGATGGGGAAAGGTATTTGGGGAATGATGGAAGACTTGAGGGTGAGTAGGTTAAAAAAAAAAGCATCAAAGACCTAAAAATTCTATCTTTATAAATGTGGGGGAGTTCAGATTGGGGACCCAAAGTCCATCAATAAGGGAAGCGACATCCTCTTACAGAGGGGTTGCAGGGAGGAGATGAGCCAGTCTAGGTGCAGTGTAATAGTAATGAAATGTTCTCAAATGCTTCCTTCCACCGACTATCATTATCCTAATTCTGCCAGACAGATTTGGCTAGACCAGGGGATGCACATTAGAGCTGAAAACGTGGAAATTTAGGATAGGTGATCCCTTGAGACTAGTGGGGAGTGGTGACACTGGGAGGGTGGAGGGAGGGTGGAGTAGAGAGGGGGAACAGGTTTCAGATCTACATGTGACCTCCTCTCTGGGGTGTGGACAGTGGGGTGGGGGGGTGAGTGAAGTGACACATTAGACAGTGTAAGACCTGAAGAGGTAATAACAATTTGTAAATTACTGGGAGTTCATGGGGAGGAGAAGGGGGAGGGGAAATATGGGGAGTTGGAATTAAAAAAATAAAGAACTAGAGGAAAGAGGGGAAGAGGAGCTTATGCTGGAGGGGTTCAAGTAGATAATGCAGATGAATGTGGCAATGTGTACAAATATGCTTAATATGAACAATGTATTGAATGTTGTTAGAGCCCCCAATAAAATCTATATTAGAAAAAGGCATCTTAGCTTAAAAAATGATAGATATGATTGATGGTGTTTTCTACAAAATGAAACGAAAAATGCATACTCCTATCATTGACAAAGAAAGTTATATTCTTAAATCTCAGATAACTTACATATGCCACGTACTTTGGTTATTAAGGACCTCGAGGACTGTTAACCTTACATTGGACACGTAGGGGCCCTGGTAGTGAGTATTGGGCTGCCGAACCATGGCCAGCTGTTCGAACCCACCAGCGATTAGCAGAGGAAGGGTGAAGTTTTCTGCTCCTGCAGAGAGCCTCTGAAACTCCAAAGGGGCAATGTTGCCCTGTTGGAATCAAATCCGTGGCAGTGAGTGAGTGGAAGGGATGGTTGAGTCCTGTCGGAGGAGTGGCTAAGAGCTCCACTGTGAACTGAGTGGTTGATAGTTTCTCTGACGGTCTGCTTTTATAAACATGACAGCCCGGGAAGCCCTGAGAGGCATTTCCTTGTCCTATAGGGTTTCAGGAAGTCTGTGCCCACAGGGCTGTGTCATAAATCTCTTCACTAATTGCTGTAGTACCTGATTTTCCCTAAAGACTTACAGGAGTTTTAGGTGTCTGCTATGGTATCCTGTTATCAAAAGGAGGCTTAAAAGAAGGAAATTGAAGTTGTCGATGAGTTTTTTCCTGGATAAGTTTTCCTAGTACAAAGGAGGCTTTCTGAGCCCATCTGGGCCTATGGATGCAGTGAGCACAGAATATAGAAGAACTAATAAAGAACAATTGGGAATTAGCCGATTGGAGATTTAAGACTGAATTCTAGAGCACATTAAATACACTGGTGAGAAATCCTCAATTATAATGGAGGGAGCACCTATATTAATTAGACAATTAGCATTATTTAGAAATCCTTGATTCCCTCAGTTGGCAAATGTATTACCATACATTTTTTCAGCACATTTTTTTTTGTTTTTGGGCATCACTGCCCTCTGGTGGTGGGAGTAGGAGGCCCAGCCTTTGCTCCTGTGGAGCCGCTGCTGGAATTGAACCTCCATCCCAGTGGGCCCCAGTCCCACACACAACCACTACGCCACCGGGGCTCAGCCCTTTTTCAGCACATTTTTAATGCAGTTTCTGTGGTAAAACTAGGTGCCTCGACTGATATTCAGGTTGATTATACTCGAGTATATACAGTTTATATATATTCATGATTCATAATACTCTTACTATTTCTAATACTATTGCTTTGCCCATTTTGGAGAGCGATCTTATCAAGGATTAGTACTGTTGTTGGTTGTCATCTAATCAGTTCCGAGTAATGGCGACTTGGCTCGCAGAGTAGAACTGCACTGCATACAGTTTTCAAGGTGGGGCCTTTAAGAGCTGATTGATCGCCAGGCCTTGCTTCTGAGCTGCCCCTGAGCAGGTTTGGACCCCCACCCTTGCAACCAGCAGGCCAGCAGCCCTGTGTGCCTGTTGGGGACACCCAGTGAGTCCTAAAGGCTAACAGAGAAGTGCTGGTCTTTTATAGAATGTTTGTTTTTTTTAAATGTCACCTAGTTTCTTTGCTTTTGATTTTAAATCCTGATATAGTTAAACTTTTGAATAAAGAAGGAGCTATGTAATAATTCTTTAAAAAATATCCTCCCAAAGCACCTCATATTTTGATTTAATTAAACAACAGTAGCTTTAGAACCTATCTTCTAAGTGTTTGGAATCAGAAGCATTTCTGTTTAGAGAATGATTTCTATGTCAATAGGTATGTCCTTTTACAGTTCTGCCATGCAATTAAAATTCTGTTCGTTTTTTTTAAGGGTCTGAAAAGCCCTCCTGAGAGCTTCAGTGATCTTGGTGCCATCGAGAGTCTCCGGGTCCCTGGAAAGGTATTGATCTACATGTGTGAGCCTGGCTTTTCACTTCCTTACAAACTGTTCTTGCCCGTGGACATTGATTGGCTCACAGAAGCCTTGGCTTCCTGCAGGCAGAGATGATTGTTACGATCGGCCAAGCACATTTTTATTGTGGGTGGCTTGGAGCTTCTTTCTGCTTTCATTGCTCATTGGAATGCAGGATAATTCATTGTCATACAGCATAAAATGTGAAATTGAAAAGTTCTATCACATTTATAGCCTGAAAGCAGTTTTTTATATTTAATATATTGATTTATACGGAGCCAGTTGGTGAAATTAGATAAAATAATTTACTAGGTGTTTCCTGGATTTTAATGTAACTCTGAATCAGAAATCATGGCTTTTTTTGGTAGAGCAAAGGCTATGGAACATAGAAATCACTACTTATACTAAATTTTAGTTTAGATTTATTCTTCTGACACTCGTGTACTTTTTAGTTTACAAATTTCATATGCATGAATCCAAAGTTAACCTGGCTTGATTTAGCAGACTGGCTTAACCGTGGTTTTGATTTTCTTTACCCCCTCATGAAAAAAATGTAGGGCGAGGACCACTGTTGTGGTCAAGATGTGAGAACATAGTTATATAAATATAAGGAAGTATATCACATTTGTAGAGTTGGGGGACATGTGACATACATGAATTTGATATGACGACTTAGCATCACTGAACAGAATGCTGAAAGCACTCATTGAACACAGAGCTGATTTCCAAGAGTGTTGGAAAGGATTGTGGAAAGGGTGCTGATAAGCCTCTGGAGACCTAGGCTGATGTTCTTAAGACTCAACTTATGAAGGGCAGCATCTGTGAGCAGATAAAACTGGAGTAAATGATACTTAGAATATTAGTGTTACTATTTTGTACTTTTGATATCATTAATACATGTCAAAGGGACTTAAGAAATGTACATTCAAGAGTGCCCTGACCACTTTGTTAGAAGAATGTATTGGTATCTCTATTCAATTGGATAGGTATTAAAGTGTATAATCAGGGCATGGTTTCTAACTTTCTGTGATTAGAGTAAAGCTTTCATTTTAAGATTATTTAATTACAGGGTAGACTTTTTCCACAGGTGATACCGAGCAAGATTCTAGCCATATATCTGCAAAACCATCTAGATTTTTCCTATTAGACAGTTATGGCAAAATGTTTATTTAGTTTTGTTTTTTTTTAACCATTAGTGACCATGTGCTTTTCTGGCTTCCAGTGCGTTAAAACGTGTCACCCTTCTTCCCTAGTAAATCACTGAGGTTCATTATACAGTTTTCATTTTGCAAACAAACATTTATGAAGCCAGGCAGATCCTAAGGATTGAATACATAAAAGAGGTGTGCAATCTCTTCTTCCTTCCATGGGGCTGTCTACCCAGGTGGGAGGAGATGAGCGAAAATAAAAATACTCTGTTGTTATTATAGACTACTTATTTTTGCACCTCTCCCCCTTTGGGTTGAGAGTCCTATGAATTGAAATCAGGCTAATAGAGGCCTGTTAAGGTATACGCAGCGGGCGGGAGCATAGCTATGGAAATGAGTCAGTCAGTCTCATCCATGAGGGATCAGTGGAGGTGAGTGTGGTCTTCTAGAGTCGGTGATTAGTGCTCAAGGTGATTGCTCCCGGACAGCCTGGAGAAAGGGATGCTGATGAAAGGGGAGAACATAGGAACATGTTCTGGAGGTAAATTTGAGATTGAATTTGAGCAGAATTTAGGATTGCATCCTATGTATGATTGTATTGTTTGTATACGGGGAAGGAATTGGAAAGACTGAGATTTGTAGCCTAGGCAGTGGAATTGAAGATGATATTTTGATAATGTCTATTCATGAGCAATGTTTCTTCTCACCTGGGAGATCTGGTGAGACCTTTAAAAATTCAAAGAAAAACAAGTTACAATTTACACAATGGATTTTATTTGCACCTTAATTTCTTTGTTTTCAGCATTAGCTTTTACATGGGTAGGCAAATGACAAACTAATGTTGCTGACTGTAGCTGAGAAATAGTTTTAAAGGTAGCCTTTTTTTTTTTTAAAAAAGTTTGATACCTCTACAGCTCTTTCATCTTTCATCTTTTTCTATTTATAGAAGCAAATTTAGAAAAGTAATTTTAAAAGTATAAATTCATTGAATAAGAGAAATAAAAACATCTGGCATCAAACATGAAAGTTTGCCTTCTAATTTTGTCATTTTATTTCCTGTTAGTGTTTTTGGAATACTACTACATTGTAGAAAGTGATTAAAACTTTTGATTTTTTTGTATTCTGTGTATTACAATGCTGGATTAAAATAATGCCACTTTAATATTCTTTACTTTAAAAATTTGAATCCTTTTTCTGGGACCTTCTTTTAAATTGTAATCTCATGACACTTCCACTAGATGGCACTGAAAGCCTGAAGAAAAGCAGGATGGATTTTAAAACTACGTTTTCTTTAAAACACATACAGGCTCACTGAAACTGGTGAACTGGCTTCCGTTGATGGATTATTATTGTTGTTCTAGAGGGATTTTAAGAAAATGTGCCCTTTCTCCTATAATCAGACATCTGGCAATTCATTATAAATTTACTTGGTGTACGTATGGTTTCCGGCTATCTGTGATCTTGAAAGAGGTTTTGAATTCTATTTCATTTGGAAACAGATCAAGCCTATTTTTGCTCAGTGATTTATGACATATCACTGCACGAACATTGTGAACTTCCTGTTTTTGTGTTTTTAGCTCTGTTTAGAATTTGGTGGTTAAACATTCTTATTTTTGCATTTGCTTTCAATCGGAGCTATAATGTGATGGAAATTTTGATAAGATTGTGATTCCTGATTTTAGAATTGATTATAACACAGTATCTTTATGTTGACTGTTGAAAAAATGTAAACAGTGCTAAAGATTTGTCCAGCAAACCGAAACTCATGGTTTACAAAAACAAAATTTCTCTCCTTTCCCACTTTTCACAGTTCATTCAGATTAGCTCATGTAATATAAGTTGTGGTCTAATAAGTGAAATACAGAAATGGAAATAGAGTTGCATTTCATATTTTGTTTTACTATACATTTTCTGAGTGGTTTTGAAACCTGACCCTTGCAATGACAATTTTGTTTTGCATCTTCGTTTTGCAATTTTGTTTTTGTTGCATCTTTATGTTTGAATAAAAGCCTGTTGTTAAGGATATGAATTTCTAAGTTGTCTCTAAGTTTGAAAATTAGATTAAAGTACTATTCAAAAGTATTGGAAATATTGAATTACATTGTATTAAGGCGAGGTGTGAGACTGTGATAGCTAATTTTTTATATTTATAAAGGTAGATGGAATGGTAAATTCTGAACTGAGGATCAGATGTTTTGGGAAACATTTAAGCAAATCCACTGTGGTGCAGTCTTCTCTAACTACAGACCTCCGTAACAACAATCATAAGCTACTGTATAGGACAGAGTAGAATTGTCAGGGTTTTCAAAGCCTACAGTGTTCATGGAAGCAGGCTGTAATGTTTCTGTCCTGCAGAGGGGTGGGTGGGCTTTGAACTGCTGACCTTGTGGTTAGCAGCTGAGTGCATCAACCACTGCACCACCAGGGCTCCCTGAGAATTTGAAAGTAGAGGGTTTAGTGAAAAATCAAAGCCTCATTTTTCCTTCCTTTGCTTGAATCTATCTTTTAAGAGATGAACTCTTAAGTTTGAAATTGCTTTTTAAAGTTACAGCCTACTTACGTGAAAATCATAAAGTGTTTTCTAACACCTTACAAATGAGTGCTCAAATTGTTTTATAGACTTGACTCTCCAAGTTCCATAAAGCCTTTTGTTACTTTATTGAGAGGAAAAGTGGCTTGGCTAAAAATCAAAGATGTTGACTGAAATTTCGATTATAATTGTTTTTCTTCAGCTTTCATAAAGTTACATTTATGGCGTACATTTTATAGGTGTATGTTCATATAGCTGTATATCAGAGATGATCGAATTAGAAAAAATGGGTATGTAGTACTGTATACAATCTTATAGTATATTATGACTGCTATAAAAAGACAGCTTCTAAAATATTGAGCAACCTCTTTGTTCAGTCGGCTACACTCGTGAAATAGCAAATAATCCTGCTTGGTTTATTATATAAGTGAATATTGAACACTAGTGTTTACTTTTTGACAGAAATTCTAGCACAATAATAGGTGTTAGGATTCCTCATTTTCAGTAGAAGAAAATCGAAGCCATAGCATGTATAAACTATACTGAATTTAAAGAATCTGCCTCATTGCCTTTTATGGTCTCCGGCTGTACGTGTGAGTTTTCTTGCCAGGTGTTTTTCTACCTTCTGTTGCTTAATCCGCACTGTTTTTGCTCAAACTTCTAGCCTTGTTACCCGAATTTCTCAGAATTGAAATTCTTCCTGTTTGCAATTCTCCCAAATGCCACCTCTTTCACGAGCTGGGAAAGCCCTTTCACGCTGTCGCTAATTCCCTTCCGTGGCTTACGGATTCCCTGACCTCTTTTCGCGCTGCAGCAGCTGCTTGAGGGCATGGCTGTACTCTGCTAAGGTCGTGGTAAACTTTCACATAGTGCATGGTGGGAATGAAAATAAAGTGGCTAAGTGGAAATGCATTTACTTGATTGAGGAAGCGAAAATGATCTCACTGCGACAGAAGGCAGGTTCCTTCTTGGTGGTAGTGCCGGAGAGATTTGATTTGCTCTCTGTTGCCTTTGTGCGTTCTTCCCTCCACACCCCGCCTCCCCCTGCAATTAAGGGGTTTCTTCTAGCTTTTCTCCAGCTTGAACCCTAGTGGCATCGATGCAGTTTTTCTGTATTTTAAATGTAGTTGTTCATAAAAGGAACAATATGGCACAACTGATGGTTTGTGGACGTGGTTCCCAAAATGGGGGTTGGGGGTGGGGAACAGGAATTTCCACATTTATAAAGCTTTTGTGTCACTGTTTAGATGAATATATATTTACTTTCAGTTGCTCTGCAAAATAAATATTGTTATAAAATCCGAGTTCTTTTTTATTGATTGATTTGTGAAGCTTGAGTATTCGTACTCATTCCCCCGTTTTTTCCTTTGGGGGGATCCTGTACGCATGGTGATCAAGACAAATTTTGCCTTCTACGTAGAGGAGCTGTACCAAATTGGTTGTGTTTTGACTATCTGTTTACACATCCATCTTCAGAAATCTCTGTATATAATGGCAGAATTATGGAGCAACTGTGCTGAAATAATATCCAATCTCAATTCTGTGTAATTTTCTGTTTTGTTTGAGTATTCTGAAAAAAAATGGAACATGTGCTGTGTGATTTTCAGACGAAAGACGTCTTCTATTAAAAGTTTGTGGGAATTTCTGACTATCTAAAGAAGCCTGTCGTGTCATTTCCATTTGGTTCTTCGGTTTCCTTTCAGCCGTCGACTGGCGGTTGATGTTAGTGTTGTTCATCAGTGGTTATTCCGAACGCGCCTTTGCACTGTGGAGCCGCCGACTGGGAGGAAGCAGTGTCTGCTCCAGAAGGTGCTGCCGCGCACAGCACACAGCGAGGGAGCATGGCCAGGGGCAGGACACGCCGGGCCGAGGCTTGCGCGCTGCCCGAGCAGCCGGGAGTGCGAGCGAGGCACAGGGCAGCACGGCCCCAGTCGGAGTGGCGTTTGACTGAAGGGGTCGAGATTTGCATTTTCAGAGAGGCTCCCGTCGTTTCTCAAAGAGAGAGTGTTTTATAGGACAGATATTTTATGGGGTATTCGTTTTGAATTTGATTTCATTTTGCATGCTACATTCCTTTTTATGCCCTCCTCGCTTTTGTCCCTCACTGTCGTCCAGGTTACCTCCATGGAAACTATTCAGTGCAGCACTTCAGTTCTGTGAAATTACACGGGCTTGTCCATTCTGTGCAGTGTAATTGCGTAGCTCTCTGGAAGGGAATGGCATTTGACATTTTGTATTAATACACAGAGGGCACTATTTTTAAATACTCATCAAATTTTGATATGTTCACCTTTCAGATATTTACAAGTGAAACATGTTTTCCTTTTGCCATTCTTACTCAGTTTGAATGATCTGTCTCACAGTCTCTTTGAGAGAGTGTATGTCTGTACTAATTACTTTCTTTAAGGTAAAGAATACTAGGCATGGAAATACTAAGTAAGCTGCCCCAGTGAATAGCGGAGAATTGCGTTCGACCCCATATATGTTTAACTTCTGTTCAGTTAATTGTTTTATGGACTAGGCGCTATGTACATTGGTGATAAAAATGCTAACTCATAATCGATTTGAATTTTTTCTCCGTTTCATGTGCCTATAATTCACATATTATTTAATTCAATAGTTCAATCCCATCAAGAATTGTACAATCACCACCAAATGAGTTTTCGAGCATTTTCTTTAGCATTGTACTCATTTTATTAGCTCCATTTTCTTCTTAACCTCCCTTGTCAGACCCCTAAGGAACCATTAGTCCAGCTCCTGTGTCTCTTGACTTATCTATTCTGTATTTCATAAACAACAAAAAACACTAAACAAACAAATAAACAACAACAAACCTAACAAGAATAACCAAATAAAAACAGATAAAAGTCTTAATAGAAAAGAAAGCAGAAAATATAAAAAGCTAGAGCAAATTTAAATGGATCATAAAGGAGGCCAAATGATAGGGTAGTAAACTTTAACCTCACTATATCTGCATCAGTCCACTTGATGTTAGACCTCATATTTTTTAAACTTACTAATCTTTGTAATTTTCAAGTGATTTATTTAAGTGTTAAAAATAATATTAAAGGGCTGAGCCCTGGTGGCATAGTGGTTGTGTGCAGGACTGTGGCCCACAGGGTTGG
>PVJH01011045.1:0-70885 GCA_004026705.1 Nesogale talazaci | reverse complement strand
AGTGAAGAAAGGAAACAGTCATCTTTGTGAGATATTGTTTACAGGTAGAATAAGATGGGGATGGAAGAAGGGCTATTTGGTTTCACTACGCAGAAATCGTTGTTGACCTTGACAAAAGTAGTTTCAGAGGACGGATGGAGATGAATGCCTGATTGGAGTGGGCTTATGAGATAATGGCAGGAAGGAATTGGTGGCAAGAACTATTTCCTAGAGATTTGCTATGAAAGGGAAAAAGAGAAATGTGATGTAGCTGCAGAAAGAAGTGGGTTCAAGAAGAGATTTATGTTTTATATGGGAGAAATAACAGCATGGGGGTGTGCTGATGAGAATGACTCCTGGACAGTACAGGATGGGGAGAAGGGGGGAGGCACGTGGGTGTGGGCTGAATGTGAACATGGATTACGTGGGCAAACACACCATCCCAGAGTCGTCTGTAAGAAAGCTGTCAAGGACCTTCTGCAATATATTTAGTGAGATCTTCTTGTGATAGTCTTTGGAGGAAAAACTTCTTTGGATTTGTTATGAGAAATAGATTGTCACAGGTCTGGGCTTATTGTCTAGGGACCCTTTTGACTTATGGGGTTAATCAGCTCCCCCTCTTTCCAACTGATCTCCAGCAAATTTTGTGTCAGCTGGTGGGATGCCATGGAACAGCTGGCCTTTGAGAGGGAGCAGAAGGTTCATCTGTCTTAAAGGTGGAATATGTGGAACATCTAAAGATACTGGTCAGAGGGTGGGCTTAGCGGTGTGACCTTTTGTGTCTGAATGTCTCTCTTTGCCCGTTGGAGGAAGTCTGAAGGCACTTCAAAAATGTCACAAGAGATTGGAATTAAAGATAATGGAATTCTTCCACGAACTTTTTGAAGCTTTGTATAAAATTTTTCTGAGTGAATCATAGATTATAAACAGTACCTAAAATGAGCCTCAAAGTGTCCTCCAAGATACCCATTGTGTGAGTGGGTTCTGCCTCCTAGTTCCCATATTAGATGGACTAGAATGAGCCCATAAGGCTTACAAGGCTGCATATCTATAGAGAAGCAGATTGCCACACCTTTCTCCCAGTGGACAGCTGCTGGGATGGAACTGTCCACCTTTTTGTGTAGCAGTCAAATCCGCTAACTGCCCAGATCTTTAACCTCAGGCCAGCGCACAAGAAAGACAGAGACTAATAGCCCTCAGAGAAGAAAGATACATCCCAGGGCAGGCTGTTGTTTAGAAGAAGACCTATAGAACCAGAAATGAGAGTGGGGAACGTCCAGCTGTATAAGGTCAGATAAGTCATATATATCATATAGGTCATATAAGGTCCCAGAAATCATCAATACCAGCTAACATCACATAGCTCACCAAAGAGAAGCAGTTCCAACCATCACACTAGATTAAACCAAAACTAAACTTGTAGTCATTGTGTCAATGCCAACCCATAACTGTTTATGGGAATAGAAAGCCCAGACTCTCTCCTGCAGAGTGGCGGGTGGTTTTGAATTGTGGACCTTGAGGAAATATAGGTCAATGTGTAACCACTGGGCCATGAGGACTCCCAGCTATCGCATCAGGGAGCAAGTTAATGAAATGGATGGCCAGGGTGGCACTTGAATGATGTTATAACTATGCAAATGGCCCTTGGCAGATACAAGGTCCCCACCCCTGATGGATTCTCCTGGAAGGCAGATAATCCTCTTAGGCAAACCTCAAGACTTTGACCCGTCCCTTTGTGAGGTTCCTTGACATCCTTGATAACTGTGCATGCAATTCTGTGACTTAGCTGTAGGGTAAAAGGTCCAGGGTTCTGATTCCAGAATGAAAGCTCAGCCATTCTCAATGAATTCTTCCATCCTCATTAAGTACCATGGTTTAAAAAAAAAAAAAGATTCTTGTAGCTCTTGCTGTGGAGAGAGACATTGGCTGCTTCTACTAACCACAGGTTGGTGGGTCACGCCCACTCAGAGACCCATCGCAAGAAAGCCTGGCAAGCTGCCTCCAGAAGGGCACAGCCTCTACAGCACAGTTCTGTTCTGACAGATGGGAAGGCTCCATAAGCCAGAACCCACTCAGTGGCACAGAGTTACACAGAGGTCTTGGATTGGATTCACCTTCCTTCTGAAGTCAGTATCAACAACAGCTCGCTGCTCTTGAGTGCTTTCTGACTGAGACTGGCTCTTGAGGGCAGGATAGAAAGGCTCCTGTACAGGATTTCCAAGACTGCAACCTTTTAAGGGAGTAGGAAGCCTCATTCTTCTCCAAAAGAGCAAATGGTGGTTTCAAGATGCTGACCTTCCCATGAGCAGCCCGATGTGAAACCACGACGCCATCAAGGTTGCAGGTCCCCGAGGTGTTGTGAACCACCTACTCCGTTTACCAGGAGGGCAGCATTATACTCAAAAACATCCCTCCACCTAAACACGTAGGTGGATGCCCTGCATTGAGTGGGTCCACTTGCCTGTCCCTGTCTCTTTTCTCCAACTGTTTCCTCGTGGGGCATTAGAAGTCTCTCTCTCGCAGTCGTTGTTAGGTGCGGTCAAGCTGGTTCGGACTCGTTGAGACCCTTCTCATCACAAGACACACTGCCCCATCCGGTGTCATCCTCCTCCGGGGTCTTGTTTGAACCCACAGCTGCAGTCACTGTGTGTCCCTCTTGGCGTTGTTAAACTGAGGGTGAGCGTCAGCTCCACGTGTTCCTTTCTCCCTTCAGGCTAAACTAGGCCTCTTTCAGACAGAACCTGCAGAGCTGCTTGGGCTCGTCGGCCGTGCTTCTTGCTGCTTGAATTCCCCAAACCTGCAGGCAGATGGAGGCCCTCCTCCCACCTGGACCCTCCGACACCTCCCTTGTTCCATAAACTGAGGGGGGCCCAAAGTGTTAAACTCCATCCAGCTAAGGTGAAATTGCCTCCTGGCTTTCCCTAAGAATCATGAGCTATTTTCAAGCCTCCTGAGGTGGTACTTTGAGGAGGTTGATGAAGAAAGGGGAAATGCTGGACTTGTGTCTGAGAATTGTTCTACAATAAAGATTTTCATGAGTGCCTGTGTTAATAATTAGGTTCGCTCTGTATGTGGCTTTCATCCAGACATGAAATTTCTCTTTATTTAAGAAGGAATTTCTTTACTGTAATATTAATCGTACATTACCAAAGCCCCTAAATTACAGTGTAAGTGAACTAAGAAAATATGGGTATTAACATATTTGAGTTTTTGACAGAAGTTGAGTCAGGAGAAAAGGCTGTTTCCATTTCTCCCACTCTCTGTTTTCTCCCACATGTCTCTCTCTCTCTTTACACACACACACACACACGTCAAAAAAAGTATTGCTACTCAGATTCCAGTTCATACATGCACAAGCTGGTTGCAAACAAAGCGTGTTTATGCAGGCCTCTGCAATCAGTGGATGTCTTCAGGCAACCTCTCTCCCTGACACACTTGTCTTCTTCTCATTAGGGAGCCTTCAGAGACAGGTTCGGTCAAAACAGTTGTTTCTAAGGGGTTCTGCTGGGCCACTTAAATTCAAGGTAGAGTGGTCAGTTCAGAAGGTCTGGCAATTGTTTTTTTTGTAATTTGAGTCCCCTCGAGGATACCGAAACTGCTCTTTTGACTTGGTGTAAATCAGGGGTCTTCAAACTACAGGCCATGGACCACATATAGCCCGTTGAGAACATTTATCCAACTTGTCAGGTGTTTTTGCCACTGCTGCTGTCCTGCTTAGCAGTCGACTCATCCCTAGCCTGCAGTGAATTTGTTCATAGCTGTTGTTGTTTTTATTAACTATAGTCTGGCCCTCCAACAGTCTGAGGGACAGTGAATTGGCCCCTTGTTTAAAAAGTTTGAGGACCCCTGATGTAAACCAAAGGGTGAAGAAGTATTCAGGAAGGTGTTGGAGAGAAACACTCCCTTCAGAAATGTATAAATCTAGGTGAAGGATTTGTTGAGGAAAAAATAGCTTCACATTTTGATGTTTTTGTTTAATAAAAGTCTCAATGGTTGCTTCTGAGCTGGATGGCTGCTTGTTTACTCAAGCCTTTAAGACCCCAGATGCTATATCATTTGATAGCCAGGCACCATCAACTTTCTTCACCACATTTGTTTATGCACACATTTGTCGTCATTGATCCTATCAGGAAAGTGAGCACGCAATGTTATGATTTTTAGTTCTTAAAGCCTGATAACTGATCCCTTTGATACCTCGTGGTCCCACATGGAAGCGGCCATCCAGCTTGGAAACAACAAAGCCTGTGTAACCATGAGGTGTCCAAGGAATCCAGTATCAGGCATCAAAGAATTAAAAATTGTATCATTATAAATGAGGGGGAGTGTAGATAGGGGACCCAAAGTCCATCGATAGGTGAAGCGACATCCTCTTACAGAGGGGTTGCAGGGAGGAGATGAGGCAGTCAAGGTACAGTGTAGTAACAATGAAATCTGCAACTTTCCTCTAGTTCTCAAATGCTTCCTCCCACCCACTATCATGATCCCAGTTCTACCTGGCAAACCCAGCTAGACCAGGGGATGTACACTGAAGCCGGAAATATGAGGAATTTAGAACAGATGATCCACCAGGATTAGTGATGGGAGTAGTGAAACTGGGAGGGTGGAGGGATGCTGGAATAGAAAGGGAGAAACCAATTTCAGGAATCTACATATAACCTCCTCTCTGGGCTACGGACAACAGGGAAGTGAGTGAAGGGGAACATTGGACAATGTAGGATATGAAAAAGTAATAATAATTTATAAATTATTAAGGGTCCATGGGGGAGAGGGTGGAGGGGAGAGAAATATGGGGAGCTGGTACTGGGGGCCTAAGTGGAGGGAGGATGTTTTGAGAGTGATGATGGCAATAAGTGCACAAATGTGATCTCCATACAATTGATGTAGGTATGGATCGTGATGGGAGTTGTATGGATCCCCAATGAAATGATTTATTAAAAAAAAAGTCTTGGGCTGCGCCCCGGTGGTGTAGTGGTTGTGCGCGGGACTGCGGCCCACTGGGATGGAAGATCAATTCCGGCTCCCAGGAGCAAAGGCTGGGCCTCCTATTCCCACCACCTGAGGGCAGTGATGCCTAAAAATAATAAAAAGAAAAAAAATTAAAAAAAAAAGTCTTGGCTGAGCCCTGGTGGCCTAGTGGTTGTATGCGGGACTGTGGCCTACAGGGTTGATGGTTCATATCCAGCAGCAGCTCTCCAGGAGCAAGGCTGGGCTTCCTACTCCCACCAGGGCAGTGATGCCCACAACAAAACAAAACAAAAGTCTCAATGGTTTCAAAGCAATACCTTTTGTCTTACAAACCACTGATGCTGATTCGTAGTGACCCTACAGGGCAGGATCAGATGACCCCTGAGGGCTTCGGGGATTGCACCTTTTTTAAAAGTAGAAAGCCTCATCTTCTGCCTTGCTCTCTGCAAAATGCCCTCTCCTGTTAGAGGAGAGCTGACGTTTGTCAGCAGCCTCCTGTTTACCAGGCGTCATGCTAGAGGCTTTCCATCTGCTCTCTCATTTACTCCTCACATCAGGACCATGGCATAGATACAGCTCCCTTTGTGCTTGGGGGAAATAAGACTCGGAAAAGATTAGGAAGTCACTCAAAGTCACACAGGTGGTAAGAAAGCACCACAGGAAAGCAATTGAGTAAGACAGAATTTGCGGCAAACTGCCAGCAAAGAGAGAGACAAGCTGTGGCGGTCATGTGCTTATGCTAATTTTATGATTAAACTGTAGGGGTGGAGTCTAGCCTGTTAGTCTGGAGATAGCCATTGAGTAGCCAATGAGGCCTCTGTGTGGGCATGGCTTTCTCCTGAGACCTCTGGGAAATCTCGCAATATTTCTCTCGTGAAGATGAGAAGCTATCTTCCCCACTGGTTGGGAGTTAGTCTCAGAGATGATGAATCACAGACAAGATAAGATGGCAGTGTGGGAGAAGCTGGAGGAGCCGGCTGAGAGACCACATGGCTTTGCCCTGATGGAGCCGGACCTCTGAAGCTGGGGCGGCCACATGGAGACCTCTGCCAGCGATGAGTTACTTCAGCCACCACAGGATGCTGTTGATGGACCCTGAGCCCTGGAAGTGAGGAGCCATGGGGAGACCCCTGCCAGTGCCGGGATTCTGCGCCCACTGACCTGTGACTTCGTGAGTTGGAAGGAGACTTTATAGACTGATTTCGGGCGTATGGGCTAATATCGGACTTATGACTTGGAACTGGACAGGGCTGGGATGTTTTCTCAATGTTCTGTTCCTATTGTATATAAATGTTTTCCTTATATCCATATGCATGTCTATAAAATTTGATCCTCTAGTCTACCCAGACTAACACACAAACACACCAAAGTGAGCATAGAAATCCCTTGACCAGGCTGTCACGGTGAGAGTGTGGGCTTTTCTGGCTCAGGGGACCCTCCCCATGGTGCAGTGGCCCATGATGGGATAGGGTCATACACCCTCAGGAATTCCTGGTCAGGGAAAGCGTCTCAAACTCAGTGCCATCCAACACCTTTTTGAACTGACCCCCCGCCCCTACCCCAAAGCGCTTCTCTTTTTAAATTGGTTTGGCGCTGATCACTGCTGATGAACTCCATTTCAGAAGGAACTATGAGAAGACTGCTTTTTTTGTTTTGTTTTGTTTGTTTGTTTGTTTTTGGGGGGGCATCACTGCCCTCAAAAGGCTGGGAGCTACCCAGCCTTGCTGCTGCTGGATTTGAACCGCCAAGCCCGTGGGCCGCAGTCCCGCACTCAACCACTACGCCACCGGGGCTCAGCAGAGAAGAATGCTTTTGACGCTGTCCTTCATTAATTATATAACTCTTCCTTAGGATATTCCTTGGGTAGCATCATTTGGGGTTTGGGTATCAGAAATAAGTGAGTTGCTGTGGCAATAAACTCATCATCCCTGACTTTAGTACTTAACCAGCTCCTCTTTTCCCAACTGATTTCCAGCAGACTTGACATCAAATGCTGGCTTCGTCTCCCTTCCTTTGGACATGTTCTCAGGAGAGACCTGTTCATGGAGAAGGGCACCATGCTTAGTGGAGAGCCATCAGAAAAATGCAAGACCCTCACGATGGCGCATTGACATAGTGGCTGTTAACGATGGGCTCAAACATCCTCTTGTGAGGATGGTCGGAGTCAACACCACAACACCTCACAACAGGGCAAGGGGTGGAAAGGGGGATGAACTGAAAAGAGCCTGAGAAATCTTCTTAGAGTGATACAAATGTTACTGAAGTTGAGTTGTAATTTCTATATCTTTGCACACGTACTAAAATTTATGAACTTGCACATTTAAAATGTATCATTTTTTAAAAAAAGGATAGAGAACTCAAAATATTATAAGAAGACAGTACCAGGGAAGCTTGTGAGAGCTGGAACTCCACCAGACTGCCTGGCTTTTCTAGGTCTTGCAAGTTTCCCACTCACTTGTCTATCACTTGTTTTGTAGAAAGCATATGCGTTTTTCTTCATGATCAGTTTCTGCCTTACACACTTCTGACTTTCTCATGTTTACCCTAGAGGGAGTAGCCACTGTTGATGGGCTCAGATCCAAAGAACTCCAATTACTCGTTCTCATTCTGTGTGCTGAGGTAGACTTTGTTGGAGAGGATGAGTTGTCACTCATTGAAGAGGAAAGATGTTTTTGATGTGCATCTGTGGGACTGTCGAATATCCATTATCTAGCATTCCATAGAAAGCTATCCACATGGATAGGGGTACTCAAGTTTGAAACTACCTAAAAGTGGTGCCACAAGAAGCTGATGGTCACTCAAGGTCACTTGCCACTGTGCAATGCAGAAGGTGGCTCCTAAGAAGTGGTCTACAATGAGGACTCTTGTGCTGGTGTCTTAGTCCAGGTAGCCTAGAGAAAAAAAGCCAGAGACACTCTTATGCAGTGATTTTCAAACTTCCTAATGCCATGACCCTTTAATATAGTTCCTCATGTTGTGATGACCCCAACCATCAAATTACTTTCATTGCTACTTCATAACTGGAATTTTGCTACTGTTATGAATTGTAATGTGAATATCTCTACACCTATGTGACTGGTCCGGATCAGTACGTCACATACACCTGTATTTGTGTGGGCTGTATGTGATGGGGTTGGCGGCACAATGATGTCATCACACCGGATACTCATATATAGGCATATCTGCATGGGCGGACCTGCCTGGAGATGATATAGAAGCAGTGTCTTAGTTCCTAAGACCATCTGAAATGTGTTTTCCAGTGGTCTTAGGAAACCCCTGTGAAAGGGTTCTGTGACCCCCAAAGGGGTCGCAACCCATAGGTTGAGAACCACTGCTCTTATGTGTATAAGAGAAAGTTTTATATAAAAGAGTAATTGTATGTTAAAAAACATCCCAACCCAGTCCAGATTAAGATCATAAATCTGATATTAGCCCATATGTGCCATACCAGTCAGTAAAGTCCTCTTCATAATAGGCAACACATATTATGATGCTGAGTGCAGGAAGATCACAGGCCAGTGGGTGGAAAGTCTTGTGGACTCAGCAGTGGTGGAAGCATGGTAGTACTGGGGTGGGTCTCCACGTGGCTCCTCCAACTTAAGGCTCTGACTGCCATCCGCATGCTCCATGTGGCTTGTCAATAGGAATTTTCTTGCAGAGAGTGCAGCTGGCCTCAGTGAGCTATTTAGCTCCATAGCACCTCTAGATAAAGTCATTAAGCAGCGACCTGATTGATGGGCTACCCTTCACCCCTTTCCCTCTTCATAGTCTCAGGTTGACACCAAATTATGTGGAGAAGCCAGGCGCACAGTAGGAGCTTGCTGAGGGAGCACACTGGAACCAGGAAGAAAACCTCTTTCCTCCTAAAGGTCTCTCTTTCGAGTGTTCCACCTCGACACTCTTATCTCATGTTGGGTTACTTCCTCCTCTCAATTCTCCTAAATGGGACCATAGCAAGTCCTGTTTGAAAGTAGATGTCAAACCTTTACAGCTATAGGATGGCCTCTGATCATGTTCTTTCTTCGATGTCTTTATTTTAACCATCTAACCACGTCTCAGAAGGTTTAAAACATTATTTTATCAAGACCCACTCAGTTTGCTCTGCTTTTCTCCACAGCAACTATTCCACAGCCCTGCCATTGTGCTCACGGCACCGGCCTTGCCTCCATTCAAAGAAGATGGAAGCAATCAGACATGAGTTTCGTCAGCCTCTCACCACCCTACCTGTCGCTTTCCTCTCCTTCTTTCTCTACATGTCTGTCTGACAGTAGGTCAGGCCCTCTTCATCCCTGTCCTGCCACTGTCCTCCAGGACTCCAGCCCACACCCTTCCTTCTCCATGAAAGCTCAGTCTCTTCTTCTCCAAGGCTTGTTTCAACATCTGAAAACTCTTATGCCACTTCCGAATGAAGAAAAGTAAAAAACCCTCTTTGAAGCTTCAGCTCCCTCTAACAAGACCCCCTTCTTAACTAAACTTCTCCAGAGAATGACTTACAATGGCATTTTCTCACTCTTCTTCCATCCACATGTCAATCAACCACTCGAAGTCTTCTACCTCTACACTTACAACAGCTGCTCTCTGAAAACAAAATAGTTACCTCTTCTTGATTTACCAAATCACAGAGGTTTTTTTCCTCTCTCTCAATTCCCATCTTATTTAATGTCTCTTAGCACTTCATTCTAGAGCCCCTCCTTGTGGACTTCTGGGAATGCAGTTTCTCTTGGGGCTTCCCATGTCTCTGTGGTCATTTCTTCTCAGGCTTCTTTGCTTACTCTCCTCCATCTGCCTAGTGCTCTAACATTACCCTAGTTTCTTTTCAGAACACAATCCCCCTTCCAGGTCATCTCTTCACTCTCATGACTTCATCAACCACCTCATGACTGGTAGTGCTACAGACATCTTATCCCCTAAGCCTTGGAAACAGGGATCTAACTACTTTCTGTATATCTCCCCTTGGATAGGCTCCCCCAACTTGCTCTTTCTTTGCAATGTCCCATTCTAGTAAATATCTCTACCATATATGTAGTCTCTTAGCAAAACAAACAAACAAAACTAAAACCTTGGGGTAATCCTTGTCTTCTTTGTTGTGTCCTCCCCAGAATGAAATTGCTAAGTTGTAGGGGTGGTGATGGTAGGAGAAGGGTCTTTATAACTGATTCTCCTTTCTATTCTCAGTGGTTGGCTAAGAACAAGAACATTTATAATCCAGATTTGGAGGATCATCATTGAACATGAGGATTCCGAGACTCCTTCATTCATATTAATGGGCGCGTGCTTTGAGAATCTGAAGTTTCTTAGGGCCAACGGTTTCTATAGATAAGGATCACGAACCAAGATTAAAGGGCTCAGTCACGGTTCCTTAAGACGTAAAGCTGGGAGATGTAGACAGGGAAAAGGTAGGGACGAAGATCTGGTGAATACATACCCTATCTGCAGGCAGCCTTTACCTTTCTACTCTAGCCAATTGTTGCAATGTGGAAATGTAGGCGTTGACGGGGAAAATCTTTTAACTTTTCAAGAGAAACTAAAAATTTCAGATTCTTACCTAAAATGTCCTTTGTAAAAAATTGCTAGAAACAACTCTTCCTTCCCCACCCCCCACTCCGCCAACTTAAGTATCACACAGGTCACTAACTCCTGCTGGCAGGACTAATGGTGATGTAGTGGTTACGAGTTAGGCTGCTAATTACAAGATTGGCCATTCAAGGCCACCAGCTACTCTCTGGGTGAAAGATAAGGCTTTCTCCTCCTCTAAAGAGCTGCAGTCTTGGAAACCCCCAGGGACAGTTCTACCCAGTGCTACAGAATTGCTACGAATGGTAACGGACTCTATGGCAGGGAGTCTGGTTTTGAGGATGCTTGGTGGTGTCAGGGTTACACACTGGGCTACTAAGTGCAGGGTCGGAAGTTTGAAACCGCCAGCTGCTCCTCAGGAGAAAGACAGGGCTTTCCGTACTCCTGTAAAGAGTTACAGGCTTGGGATTCACAGGGGCAATTCTACTTCATCCCATAGTGTGGTTATGAATTGACAGGGGCTTGATGGCAGTGACGGAGAAGGAGCGGGACCCATGGGGCTTGTTTGTGACTTCCACCGTAGAAGATTTTCCAGGTGAGACTGACATGGGGAAATGATGCACCTGGAAGGTACTTGAGGGAGCCTCAAACAATTCATAGAAAGTGGAATTAAGCCGTAATGCGATTAGAGCATTTTTCAGATAAACAAATCACAGGAATTTGAAGAAGGAGGAGGAGAAGAAGAAGAAGAAAAAAAAGGGGGGGGGAGAAACAGGTCAATCTTCTAAGAAATACTAAAATGAGTAAACACTCTTCGACAACAGGAGACAGCAACCTGAGATGAACATACCTACACTTGTGTCAGGCAGGGTTCTCTTAGAGAAATAAAATCAGGACACTAGTAATTATTTTTATATATTTAATAGAGAAAAAGGCATAGAAAGAAACAGTTAACTATCTATAAAGCAGGACAGAGTGCCACTCGGTGCCACTCACTTACATGAGACAGCTAGAAGACTGGCAGTCCTTCAAGTCTTGAGGGTCGCTGAATAGTCCTCTGTAGAGCAATCCAGGCTATCTGGTCACAGGCAGCAAACAGCAGAGCAGTTCACCAACAGTCAGCCAGTGACAGAGTCCAACAGTCCCCAGCTCAAGAGATGTATATCCCAGGAATGTGGCAAAGTAGGGCTTGAAGGAACCTCAATTGGCAGCTCCACAGTCCACGAGTAGATGTCCCACAGATAGTGTTGTTTGGGAGTCGAGGCATAGGACGAACAAGGCAGCTCTCTGGTCTGAAGATCCGGAAGCATGCAAGAGGGCAGGACTTGCTGAGCCCTTCCTATCTCTGCCCTTCAATTCATCCCGTGTATTCATTGGCTGTGCCGTCACAACAGACCCACCAATCTTCTGTGGCCATCTTGGCATAACAAACCTACCCATCACAATCCACCCTGTGGCAGTCATGTGCTTATGTTAATTTTATGAGTAGCCAATGAGGCCTCTATGTGGGCATGACTTTCTCCTAAGATTTCTGGGAAATCTCGCGATATTTCCCTTGTAAAGATGAGAAGCTATCTTCCCCAATTGTTGGGAGTTAGTCTGAGAGGTGATGAGTCACGGAAAAGACAAGATGGCAGCATCCGAGAAGCTGGAGGAGCTGGCGGTGAGACCACATGGCTTTACCTTGATGGAACCAGACCTCTGAAGCTGGAGCAGTATGCTGTTGATGGACCCTCAGCCCTGGAAGCGAGGAGCTATGGGGAGAGTCCTCCCAGTGCCAGAATTCTGCACCTACTGACCTGTGACTTCGTGAGTCGGAAGGAGATTTTGTAGACTGATTTCGGGCATATGGGTTAATATCGGACTTATGACTTTGTACTGGACTGGATTGGGATGCCTTCTTAGTGTCACATTCCTTTTGTATATAAACCCTTTCCTTATATCTATATGCATGTCTATGAAATTTGTTCCTCTAGTCTACCTGGACTAACACACACCCCTTGCCAACATGGCACCTGTACACAATTTTTTAACCATATAGAATTTCCAGACATCAATGAAATCAAACTTATACTTAACATCAAACATCTATCATACATATAAGTGAGAACACATTGAATCCAATTGTAGTTGATACATCATATGTGAGCAAAGAAAAGATTCAATAAGCTCATAAACAGAAAATACATGAACAATTACAAACCTCGCTTCTGCAATTGATCATGTGGTCAAAATTGGTAGGTAGAACTACCTTCTTCTACTATTCATTCTGTATTACCTTTGCCCTCAGCAATCACTTCAGCTGGTTGTGGTTTTTTTGCCTGGTGGGGTGACCCAGACCTTCATTCCTGAGGGGTCTAGGTCATTAGATGTCCTGTCATGATGGGGTTGCTGTAATTTACCATTAACTTTTATCACAGGGCATGGTAGCATTAAGAGTCAGCCTATGAGATCTCCTGGATTCCAGACATATTCCTCTTTACCCCCATTATATAACACTAGTCCAATTTCTTCTTGATAATCTGGATCAATCACACCACTCAGAACAGTGACACCCTTCCTGATCTGTTGATCCAAGGGCATGAGAAGACCAAAGTGGCCAGGGGGCATTCTCTGGTGCCAGTTCAGTGGAATCCGTGCTGTGTTTCCAGGTGAGAGAGTTCCTTCTTTCGGGATCAAGACCTCCAGTCCCGAAGAACATAGGGTTGCTGGGACAGGAAGCAAAAATGCTGCAAGTGGGTCAATAGGAGTAATAGTGAGTGGTGCCACTCCAGTTTCCACCCTTGGTTCCTGGACCCATGAATTCTGGCTATTGGAGACACAGCACCATATATTGGCCGCTGGTTTAAAGCATATACAGCTTCCTGGAGAACACTGCCCCAGCCTCGCAAGTTGTTGCCATGTAGTTTGCATCGCAGTTGTGTCTTCAGGAGCCCATTCCATCGTTCTATCAAGCCAGCTGCTTCAGGATGATGAGGAACATGATATGACCAGTGGATTCCATGGGCATGGGCCCATTTCTGCACTGAATTTGCTGTAAAGTGAGTTCCTTGATCTGAAGCAATGCTATGTGGGATGCCATGCTGGTGGATGAGGCATTCTGTAAGTCCACGAATGGTGGTTTAGGCAGAAGCATTGCATGCAGGGAAGGCAAATCCATATCCAGAATAGGTGTCTACTCCAGTAAGAACAAAGCGCTGCCCCCTCCAGGATGGGAGTGGTCCCATATAATCAACTTGCCACCAAGTTACCGGTTGATCTCCCTGAGGAATTGTTAACATCGGTTTCTGCTGCTGGCAAATAGGGCATTCAGCAGTGGCTGTGGCTAAGTCAGCCTTGGTGAGTGGAAGTCCATGTTGCTGTGCCCATGCATAACCTCCATCCCTGCCACCATGTCCACTTTGTTCATGTGCCCATTGGGCAATAACAGGAGTGGCAGAGGAAAGAGGCGGGCCAGTCTCCACAGTGTGTGTCATCTTATCTACTTGTTTGTTAAAGCCCTCCTCTTCAGAGGTAACCCTTTGATGAGCATTCACATGAGACACAATTACATTTACTTTTTTGGCCCATTCAGAGAGATCCATCCACATACCTCTTCCCTACACCTCCTTGTCACCAATCTTCCAATCATGTTCCTTCCAAGTCCCTGACCATCCAGCCAAGCCATTAGCCACAGCCCACGAATCAGTATACAGTCTCACATCTGGCCACTTTTCCTTGTAGGTGAACAGAACGGCCAGGTGCACTGCTCAAAGTTCTGTCCATTGGGAGGATTTTCCTTCACCACTATCTTTCAGGGAGATCCCAGAAAGGGGCTGTAGTGCTGCTGCTGTCCACTTCTGAGTGGCACCTGCATATCATGCAGAGCCATCCGTGAACCAAGCATGACTTTTCTGTTCTTTAGTTAAATCATCATAAGGAACTTCCCAGGAGGTCATAGGTGCAGATTTGGAAAGAGAAGGTAATGTGACTGGAGTGGGGACTGTGGGCCTTTGGGCCACTTCTTCATGCAGCTTACTTGTACCTTCAGGTTCTGCTCTGGCCCAATCTCGTATGTACCACTTCCATTTAAAAATGGAGTGTTGCTGCGCACGTCCAACTTTATGACTCTGTGGGTCAGACAATACCCAGTTCATGATGGGTAGTTCAGGTCTCATGGTGACTTGGTGGCCAAAGGTCAGGCGTTCAGTCTCCACCAAAGCCCAGTAACAGCCAACAGCTGTTTTTCAAAGGGGGAGTAGTTGTCTGCAGAAGATGGCAGGACTTTACTCCAAAATCCCAATGGTCTACACTGTGATTCACCAATAGGGGTCTGCCAAAGACTCCACACTGCATCTTTATCAACAACTGACATTTCTAGCACCATTGGGTCAGTTGGATCATATAGTCCCAGTGGCAAAGGAGCTTGCACGGCAGCCTGAACCTGTTGCAGAGCCTTTTCTTGTTCCAGGCCCCACTCAAAATTGGAGACCTTTCATGTCACCTGATAAATAGGTCCAAGTAGAACACCCAAGTGAGGGATATGTTGCCTCCAAATTCCGAAAAGGCCCACTAGCCGTTGTGCCTCCTGTTTCGTTGTTGGGGGAGCTAGATGCAATAGCTTGTTCTTCACTTTAATGGGAATAGCTCGACATGCTCCACACCACTGGACCCCTAGACATTTTACTGAGGTGGAGGGTGCTTGAATCTTTGTTGGGTTAATTTCCCAACCTCTTATACGCAGATGCTGTACTAATGAATTTAAAGTCTTTGATACATCCTCCTTAGTGGATCCAATCAGCATAATGTCATCAATATAATGGACTAGTGTGACATTTTGTGGAATAGACAGGCGATTGAGGTTCTTTCACACTAAATTATGGCACAGGGCAGAAGAGTTGATGTATCGCTGGGGGAGAGTTGTGAAAGTGTACTGTTGCCTCTGCCAGCTGAAGGCAAACTACTTTTGGTGATCCATTGAAATTGGTATCGAGAAGAAGGCATTGACCAGATCAATAGCTGCATACCAAGTACCAGGAGAAGTATTAATTTGCTCAAGCAATGAGACCACATCTGAAACTGCAGCTGCAATTGGAGTCATCACCAGGTTAAGCTTACGATAATCCACTGACATTCTCTAGGATCCATCTATCTTCTTTACAGGCCAAATAGGTGAGTTAAATGGAGATGTGGTAGGAATCACCATCCCTGCATCTTTCAAGTCTTTGATGGTGGCACTGATCTCTGCAATCCCTCCAGGAATGCAGTATTGCTTTTGGTTTACTATTTTCCTAGGCAATGGCAATTCTAATGGTTTCCATTTGGCCTTTCCCACTATGATAGCCCTTATTCCACATTTCAGGGATCCAATGTGGGGGTTCTGCCAGTTACTAAGTATGTCTATTCCAATGATGCATTCTGGAACTGGGGAAATAACCACAGGATAGGTTCAGGGACCTACCGGACCCACAGTGAGGTGTACCTGAGCTAAAACTCCATTAATAATTTGGCCTCCATAAGACCCCATTCTGACTGGGGGGCCTTCGAAACACTTTGGGTCCCCTGGAATTAGTGTCAGTTCAGAACCAGTGTCCAGTAATCCCCGAAAAGTTTGAATTATTTCCTTTCCCCCAATGAACAGTCACTCTTGTGAAAGGCCTCAGGTCCCTTTGGGGAAGGCTAGAAGAAAGACTAGCAGCATAAACCTTCGGTGATGTGGCAGGGTCCTTCTTCCAAGGGACCTGGCCTTCCCCTCATTCAAGTGGTTGTTGGTCTGTAAACTGGCTCGGGTCTGGGAATTGGTTGAGTGATTGTGACTGCCTATCCTTCTGTTCACCTGATCCAGCATTCTTTTGCCTGTATAGGTCACGTAAATATTTAGTAGGTTTCCCATCTATTTCACTCCTAGGGACACCATGACTAAGTAGCCAATACCATAATTCCACACGAGACAGGCTGCTTTGATTACCAGGAAAGCCTTGCTGTCTATTATAACCACGTCCAACCTGTCTCTGTTGATTCACTTGCCCTCTGTCACCATGGAGTCCAATCAGCCCCATCGTGGGCAAATGTTGGAGTTCACTTAAGGCAGTTCTCACAGTTAATCCTGGTGCACACAACATAGCAATTATAGGAGTCTTCAAAGATACTGGGGCTCACCTCACAACCTTTTTCTTTATGGTTGTAGTGAAGAATATGTCCTCAGGACACCCCCTTTTGGGGTCTATGGGAATATCCTGATAGATCCATTCCACCATACCAATTTCCCTCAGCTTTTGGATGCCTTCTTCTACAGTGTACCAAGGTAGGCCAGGCACCTCAAGTTGGTCTAATCTAGGCCATCTGGCAGCCCATGCCTCAGTGAACCAGCCAAATAAAGAGTTGGTTCCTCTCTTAGTCTCTCTCACAGAGACATTGAAAGAGGAGTCTATGTTTAGGGGTCCCATATCCAGAAACTCAGACTGATCTAATATTACATTTCTTGCACCAGTATCCCACACCCTCAGTAACCATTCCCAGGGATACTCCCCAGGCTTTTGCTTGTATGTATTTGAAAACTCAAGCAGTTCTTTCTGAGTATAGCATATTTCTTCTTGAGTAATCACCTCGACCTCACCCTTAGGAGCTTTCCTTGCCTTAATTTTAGTGACAGGTCTAGCAAAAACTATCAATGGTGAGGGTGTTTCCTGGGTGTTCTCAGCACTATCTTATAAGGCATTTCTCTCAGGCAATGGTAGACATGCAGCTCCACCTGGCATTTCACCTTGAGTAGGTAGGGTGATCTGCTCAGGTGTGGGTTGTTTTGTTGACAGTAGACTACTGTCTTCACCTGGGAGGGGTAGATCTATTGATAGGCTGGTTCAATTTTTTCTTATGGTGGCGTAATATCCTCCTCTTCTGAATCATCAGCCCATATATTCCCATGCCATGTTTCAGGGTCCCAATTTTTTCCTATCAAAGCCCTCACTTTGGCTTCAGACACCGCTCTAGATCTGCCATTCAGCTGACGTTGTAATTCAGCCACTCGCATAATGAGACTTTGGACCTGGTTCTCAGCAATATCGGCTCTTTTACTACAGGCAAGAAGGTTCTCCTTTGTAGCACAGACAGAACCCTTCATGCCTGTGAGTTGACACTTAAGGCATGCTCCTGAGGCCCTGAGGCAATCCCTCTCTTTAATCATATAGTCCATTGTAAGGAGGACCAGCCAACCAGCTTCCTTATACTTGGCATCTTGACAAAACTGCTGGAATATATCAAACACACGCTCTCCCAGAGCCTCTCCTGTAATCAGCACCCCATCCATCGGTACTCCTACTTTAGGTATTAGTTTTGCTATTTCACACCCTGGACTAGTAGGATTGGCAAAATTACCCGTGGCTTTAGGTCTAGAATTATCATCACCCGTGCTCTTAAGACTAATCAGATTGGAGAACCAATTAAAGAAACCCATATTTATGATTTTATTTCTCTAGAAGCACTCCCAGTACCACTTGTGTCAGGCAGGGTTCTCTTAGAGAAATAAAACCAGGACACTAGTAATTCTTTTTATATATTTATATATATATAGAGAAAGGTATATAAGATAAGAAATAAACAGTTAACTATCTATAAAGCAGTACAGTTTGCTTGGTGCAACTCACTTGTGTGAGACAGCTAGAAGACTGGCAGTCCTTCGAGTCTTGGACCCCTAAGCATAGACTCCTCTTTCAATGTCTCTGTGAGAGAGACTAAGACTGCTGAGTCGTCCTCTGTAGAGCAATTCAGGCTATCTTGTCACAGGCAGCAAACAGCAGAGCAGGTCACCAACAGTCAGCCAGATGACAGAGTCCAGCAGTCCCCAGCTCAAGAGATGTATATCCCAGGAGCATGGCAAAGTAGGGCTTAAAGGAACCTCAACTCACAGCTCCACAGTCCATGATTAGGTGTCTCACAGATAGCGTTGTTTCGGAGTCGAAGCACAGGACGAACAAGGCAGCTCTCTGGTCCGAAGATCCGGAAGGAAGCAAGAGGGCGGGACTCACTGAGCCCTTCTTTGCCCTTCAATTCATCCCATGTGTTCATTGGTTGTGCTGTCACAACAGACCCACCAATCTTCTGTGGCCATCTTGGCATAACAAACCTACCCATCACAACACTCCTTGACCCAAAAGTCAACCCAGATATACTATTATGTAAAGTAAAACAAACCTACATGACTGAAAATAGGGAATCAGAGGCATTGATTTGTAACAAGGGCAATTAGAAAGTAAATAGAGGGAACAGAATAGTAGTAGAATTTTCAAATGAAGAGGAAGCCAAGTGTAATAGGCTATTTAAAACCTGGAAAGAAATGAATAAATTACAAAACTCCACTGCCACTGAGTTGATTCCGACTCAAAGAGAGTAAATGAGCCTTGCCTTCAAACTATAAGGGAAGAAAATGATAATGATGCCATAGATACTAAAATGATACTGGTGAAGAAAATGACAAGAAAGCCCATAGGAAAAAATGAACTTGGTACAGAAATTTAAGTTGGCTAAAGAAACCAGCACTACTACAAATGGCAGAGGGGGGGGGGGGTGCGCTAGGGAATGACAGCAATAAAATCATACCTATCAATATTCTACTGACTGTTAACGAATTCAATTCAATTCAGTCAAGAGACAGAGAGCAGTGGAATACTGACTACAAGAGATAGGTCTTAGACACAAAAACAAAAACAGACAAAATACAAAGGATGCCGATAGCAATGAAAAAAGAAGTGGCAATATTAGTTTCTGTTAAAATAGACTTTAAGGCAAAATATGAGTTGTGCTTCAATCTGCAAAAGCAGGTTGGGGAAAAGATGAAGTTTGCTACTCCCATAAAGACTTATAGTGTCAGACACCCACAGGGACAGTTAGTTCTACGCTATTCTACAGGGTCATGATGAGTTAGAATTGACCCAATGGTGGTGAGAGAGTGATCAGACAAAACGGCATAAAAGAAGGATATTATATGATGATTAAGGGTTAATCGAACATAATACATATCTGTGCACCAATGAAAAAATCCTCAAAATGCATTAATCAAACTCTTACAGAATTGAGGAAAGAAATACGCAATAAGAGGAGAGCTTAATACACAACTTTCAATGAAGGGAGAGAAACTTAACAAAAAAACAGAATAACTAAACAACACAACTAACTTGAGCTCATAGACACAGAGAACACTCCAGCTAACAACAGCAAACACATAATATTTTATAGCACACATGGAACATTCTTTAAAATCGATCTTACTTAGGCACAAACCAAATCTCCATAAATTTAGTAACACTGAGATATTACAAAGCATCTTCTCAAACTATCAGGTTACAAACTTGGAAGAAAAGAATAGGAAGGTCAAAGGAAAAAATTAAATGCATGTAAATTGAATAACACCTTGTTTAAAAACTACTGTGTAATAAAAAACCAAAACCAAACACACTATTATTGAGTCAGTACTATTTCATAGTGACCCTGTAAGTCAGACTAAAACTGCCTCATTGAGTAATAGAAGAAACAAAATATTTTTTAAATGCCTCGAATCAAATAAGAATGAAAACACAGCCTATTAAAATCTTTGGGACACAGCAACAGCAGTGCTCAGAGAGCAATTTAGAGTCATGTGTACACAAATTAAGAAAGAAGAAAATCAATATCTCTGCCTTATATTTCCAACAATTACAAGAAGAGCAGCAAAAGAAGCCTATTGATACAATAAGAAAAAAAATTAAGATCAGAGCAGAAATAAATGAAATAGAAAACAAAAACAAAAAAAGAAAAAATCAATCAGTCAAAGTTGGCTCTTTGAAAGAATGAACAAAAGCAATAAATCAGTGGCAAATCTAACAAAGGAAAAGAAGCAAATATAAATAGCACAAATAGAAATGAAATGGACAACACCATAATCGAATCAACTAAAATAAAAAGGATAGCAACAGAATGCTATGAAGAACTGTATTCTAACAGATTTGAAAGAATAGAAGAAAAGGAAAAATCTCTAGAAACACAAGTTTACCTAAACTAACATGAACAGGCATAGAAATCTGAACAAACCCAACACAAAAGAAAGTGATCAGACTATTAAACAGAAAGCTAACCCCTCTCCCCCCCCCCCACAAAAGCCAGCTTCAATCAGGAATTCTACCAGTCAGAAGCACATTTTACTATATTTTTCAAGCATATAGAAAAAGATGAGAAACTCCTGAATTCATTTTTCTGAAACAAACATAACCCTAATACCAAAACTAGGCAGAGATATAATTTTAAAAGAAAATTATACCACTCACAAATATAGATGCAAAATTCTCAACAAGATCTTATCCAATAGAATCGAAATCCAACAACATATAAAAAAATGACTAAACCATACCTAAATGGGCTTCGTACCAGGTGTGCAAAGATGAGTCAACGTTAGGGAAAAAATTGGCATAATTCATGACATATATAAAGCAAAGGAAAAGAAACCAAAGATCATATCAATTGACACAAAAAGTCATGTGATGAGATCCAACACCCATTCCTGATAAAAACGCTCAACATTGCATGTTCACCTCCTTGATATGACTGCTCACGACTAATGTATGCATAAGCAAATGCAGTGAAGAAAGCTGATGGTGCCAGGCTATCAAAAGATATAGCATCTGAGGTCTTAAAGGCTTGAAGATAAACAACTGGCCATCTGGCTGAGAAGCAACAAAGCCCCCACATGAAAGAAGCACACCAGTGAGAAAAAAGGTGGCAGACTTCGGGTTTCTGGCATAAACACTGTCAAACATAACTGAAAATACACAAACAGCAGAAGAAAAATTAGATGACTTGGACTTCCTAAAAATTAAATGCATATGGGTAGTAAAGGGTTTTAGCAAAGGAGTAAAAAAGAGAACCCACAGACTAGGAAAATGTTTGGGGGCAGGGGTGAGCAATGACATATAAAACAGGCTGAGCCCCAGTGGCATAAGTGGTTGAGTGCCAGACTGCAGCTCCTGCAGTTCAAATCCAACAGTGGCTCTCAGGAGCAGCGCTGAGTAACTCCCACGACCACCAGAGGGCAGTGATGCTCCCCCAAAAAAACAAACAAAAAAAGACATATAAAACAAGGGATTAATTGCTAAAATTTGTAGGTACTCTGAACACCTCAATAACAACAAAAAAGATAAAAAGCTCAAGTGAAAAATGGACAGAGGGCATAAACAGGCAGTCACCAAAAATGACAGTCAAGCAGTCAACAAGCATATGAAGAAATGCTCAGGATCATTAGTCATCAACAAAAACTAAATTATGGTAGTTACATAATCTGGTCTCAATCTGGGACCTGAGAAGATTCAGAGTGAATGGGTGAAGTCTATTCTGTCAATCAGGCTATAGCCAATGAAGCCTCTGTGTGGACATGGCTCTCCGCTGAGGATTCTGGGAATTCCTGCATTTCCTCCTTGAAGGTGGGAGACTCTCCCTCTCTAACTCCCTTGGAGACCGCTCTACTGACAAGACACATGGCACTACGCTGATAGACCCCTTGCCCTAGGAACTAGAGAAACCATGTGGAGAACCCTGCCAGAGTGGAGATGCTTCTACTGCCACTGGATCCACAAGACTTTGTACCCAATGGACCTGTGATCTTCTTGTATCTGGCATTGTTGCATTTGTTTCGTGAGTCTGAAGAAGACTTTAGAGATATGGGCTAATATCAGATTTATGGGCTTGATCTGGACTAGGCTGGGCTGTTTTCTCAATATTCAATTGCTCTTGTATGTAAATTCTTTCCCTGGCCGACCAAGCTTTCAGGACAATATTCCCACTCAGAACAGATTCAATATTCCCACTCTGATGCACAGAGAGGATCAGATGGCCGACTCCACTATGAAACACGGCTTTCCTCGCTGACGCATGGCCCTTTGGGGTCAACAATGGAGAAACAGGGTCAGGATTATATATCCTGTTTGACCCAACCACACCATGACAAACAACTAAGGATGTGCAACAAAGCATGGAGTTCCAGATGGAATGCCAAGGATATACTTTGGGGCCAGGATGTGGTACCCCATCCGACTCAACCTGGGAACATTCCTGGAGGTTAATGAACAGATCTTGAACTATTTACAGGTTTTTACATTGTCATTTTAAAATTCTTTTACATATATATTGGAGGTTTTGTTATTGTTTTATTTTCTTTGATTGCTTCATCTTAGGATGCCTTTTTTGGTACATATTATTATCTCTGCAGGTCTATCTAGATAACATAGGCTGGATGAACAGTCTGAAGGTGAAAATGACGGGACTGATAGTTCCAGGGAGGATGTGGGAAATGGGGAGAACGGGGAGAGGAGGTGGTGTTGACCGGCCCAGGGATAAGGGAACAACAACTGATTCAAAATCAGTGACAAGGAGGGTGTGAGAGGTCCAATAGGGATTGATTAATCCCAATAAAGTACTGAAACCCAAATGGAGACTGAGCATAATAGTGGCACAAGAGGAAAGTAAAAGGAAACAGAGGAAAGAACTGGGGGGTAAAGGGCATTCATAGAGGTCTAAATACAGGCATGTACATAGGTGAATATATTTATATATGATGATGTAGATCAACATGCATATACTTATAGGGTTAGTATTAGGACAGCAGATGGACGATGGACCTCCACTCAAGTACTTCCTCAGTGCAAGAACATTTTGTTCTATTAAATTGGCATTCCATGATGCTCACTTTCCTGACACGATCACTGAATGTGTGCATAAGTAAATGTGGTGAAGAAAACTGATGGTGCCCTGCTATCAAAAGATGTAGCATCTGGGGTCTTAAAAGTTTGAAAGTAAACAAGCAGCCATCGAGCTCAGAAGCAGCAAAACCCACATGGAAGAAGCACACCAGCCTGTGGGGCCATGAGGTGTCAAAGGGATCAGTTATCAGGATTCAAGAACTAAAAATCGTAACATTGCGTGCTCACAAACCTGATAGTGATTGCTGACAACAAATGTGTGCATAAGCAAATGTGGTGAATAAAGCTGATGGTGCCCAGTTATCAAAAGATATAGTGTCTGGGGTCTTAAAGTCTTGAAAATAAACAAGTGACCATCCAACTCAGAAGCAACAAAGCCTACATGGAAGAAGCACACCAGCCTGTGTGACCATGAGGTGTCAAAGGGACCCAGTATCAGGCATCAAAGAACTAAAAAATTATGTCATTATAAATGAGGGGGAGTACAGATTGGGAACCCAAAGCTCATCAATAGGTGAAATGACATCCCCTTATAGCGGGGTTGCAGGGAGGAGATGAGCCAGTCAAGGTACAGTATAGTAACAATGAAATATGCATCTTTCCTCTAGTTCTCAAATGCCTCCTCCCACCCACTATCACGATCCCAATTCTACCAGACAAATCCAGCTAGTCTAGGGGTTGTACACTGGAGCCATACATAGGGAATTTAGAATTGATGATCTCTTTAGGATCAGTGGTGGGAGTGGTAATACCAGGAGGGTAGAGGGAGGGTAGAATAGAAAGGGGGAACCAATTTCAGGGATCTACATATAACCTCCTCTCTGGGGCACAGACAACAGGAAAGTGAGTGAAGGGACACATTGGACAGTGTACGATATGAAAAAGTACTAATAATTTGTAAATTATTAAGGGTTCATGGGGGAGGGGTTGTGGGGAGGGAGGGGAAATATGGGGAGCTGGTACAAGGGGCCTAAGTGAAGGGAGAATGTTTTGAGAGTGATGATGGCAACAAGTGTGCAAATGTGGTCTGCATACAATTGACATATGTATTGATTGTGGTGGGAGTTGTGTGAGCCCCCAGTAAAATGACTTAATGCCATTAAGATTTAATAGACTTAATCTAGTCTATTCCAACCCTCTGAAGTGTTTCCAAGACTATAATTTTTTACTGGAGCAGACAACCTATTCTTTCTCTTGAGCTATGGTTGGTGTTTTTGAACCACTAACTTTGAGGTTGTGAATTCAATGCATAGCCCACAGTACCTCCAAGGAAAGTCAAATCAAAACACAATGAAATGTTATCTGACCACAGCATTAATGTGCTAACAAGGGTATGGAGAGACTGGAACCCTCATATATTATAAATAGTACAAGCTCTGCGAAAAGCCGGAAGGCCTGCATACCAAGTAAAGGGATTGCTGTGTCAAATGATCTTTTTATTCTCAACTTTGACTCAAACATGCAATGGGATACTAAGTGAGTTAAAGACTAATGATGAAACTGTGAAATACCTCAGATCACGTTGAATGAAATTAGTCGACCACAAAAGGGTAGCCTGTACTACAAAGAGTCAAGGAAAGTTTTCACACTACAATAAATATTCTTCCATGGTTTTGGGGGGTGAGAGAAGAAGGGAGGGGAACAAAGTCACTGGCTAGAGGGTAGACAAGTGTTGACTCTGTTGAAGGGGAAGACAATATGCAGTAAGAGGGAGATTGGCCAAAAAAGAATGACGTTAGGGGCTGAGCCCCAGTGGCGTAGTGGTTGTGTGTGGGACTGCGGCCCACTGGGATGGAGGTTCGATTCCAGCTCCACGGAGCAAAGGCTGGGCTTCCTACTCCCACCACCTGAGGGCAGTGATGCCCCAAAAAACAAACAAACAAAAAAGGAGTGAAGTTAGAGGAAGACATTGGCAGGTTTATAAGAGAAAATAAAAGAACTAGATGCTGTTGTATATCCCCTCCTGCAGTGATTGTGATCTGCAAGGAGACAGATAGATGGGAAGCAGAGTGGGGCAATCATCATGAATATATATGTTTAATGGAGACTATCTGCACTGACATATTGCCTTTGCTGCAAATATATCCATGAATGCGGTGGAGCAGATAGGGTACAAAGTTCCAGACACTTCTCAGATTTAACCAGAGTCCTTGAGGCAATGAGTTGCTGGCCTGGGAGCTCAGGACCAGAGTCTCAGAGGACATCAAAGGGAACTGGCTTCACATAGTTTACTGAGACAAGGTTCTGCATCCTGTTTGAATGCATAAGAGCATGGGTCTTAAAATAGATTGAGTGGTCATCCAAGAGATCTCCCTCTCTGGAGGAAAGAAGGGTCATAAAAAGAAGAAAGACACGTAGGAGCATTTAGTCCATAATCCTGAGACCAGAGACACTAGATGGTGCCTGACTACCACTGTAAACTGCTCTGATAGGGATCACACCGGAAGGTTCTGGAAAGAGTAGGAGAAAAAAATGTGTAACAAAATTCAGTAAAACACAAAAACAAAAACTAAGACCAGATTTATGGGGTAGACAGAGACAGGTCGAAGCCCTGAGATGGGTTCTATGTCACTCTTTAGGTCTGGAACGGTCAGATTTCAATTGGCAGGTCTGTAAAAAAAAAATAAAATAAACAAGTGAGGGAGCACACCTTAGTAAAGTCATCCACTTAAGATTTTAAAAAGGCAGCGCTTACCCAGGACAAGGGCTCTGGCGGCATAGTGGTTGCAAGTTTGAAACCATGCCCTGCTCTCAGGGAAGAGGCGAGGCTTTCGAGTCCCCTCAAGGGTTAGTCTCGGAAACTCCAGGGGGAAGTTCTAGCCTGTCCTCTAAGGCTGCTATGAATCAGCTTTGACCTGATGGCTGTGAGCGTGTATTTACCTAAGGACAAAGTTCAGAGGGCGAGGAAAAATGAGGCATGGAAAGAAGAAACAAGAGGGAAGTGGATTAAATGATGGTGAGTTGAGGGGATTGGAGTGGGCCAGCTGACACAAAACGTGCAGGAATTGTTGAATGTGAAACTGCTCTGTAAACATCACCCAACTCACAATAAAATCTGTTACACTTTTTTGTTTGTTTGTTTGTTTGTTTTAAGGTAATGGGTTTTTTTTCCCATTGCACAACTCCGGCTGAAAGGGAGAGTGAAAGATAATAAGCTACCAGGCCAGGAGAGGAAGGAATCTGGACACACATTCTCCCAAATCATACATCAACTGGACCTGAGCAGTCAGTGATGGGGTCTATGCAGCATCGTTTTAGGAAGAGAAGGAGCTCCGTGAAGTCTGAATGCCTGCCTTCATCCCCAAGTCCAACACTTGTCCACTCTCCTCTGACCAATCCCATCCTCCTGAGGTTCCTGAGGGACTTCCCTGCTGCCATATGGATGCCACTCTTGAGGAAATCCACCCACTTGTTTCAAAATGTCCATTGTCTCCCTCGGTTACGGCAAGCATGAGAGCCTTTTTCTCCACCTGGGCACCCCAGGGAAATACCTGAGACACCTCTCTCCCAGGCAGTGAAAGGAACAACCAGTAAAACATTCGAAAACCACCGACCCACCTGTTGGCAGAAAGAGGGAGAGGTGCCAGCTTAATTATTAAGGAGACAGACCCGCGCTGAAGGGAGTCATGGAAACTTCATTATTATGCATGGTGTGTGAGTTTGTCTTGTGAATATTCTGCCCGCTCAGTTTCTAATTTCCTTTCCTTACACGCGTCTTTCTCCCTCATAAATTTTTGTTCTATTCAATCCTCCTTTGTGTCTGGCACTAAGGGTGCTCACAACCCTTCGGTGGTTAATCGACTCCGCCATCCGGGGCAGCCTCTGAACGACGCTGTGCACGACCTTGGCTCAGGGAGACCGGTGACACCCTCCTGCCTCCAACCTCGGGGAAGGGAGGGGGGTCTGTTGCAGCAAAGGAGGGCCCCCCCTCCCCCGTCTTGGAGGGAAGGGGGCGTTGGGGAGGGTGAGGCCAGCAACGAATCCTCCCACATCGCCCTCCTCCCTTCCCAGCTGGCCAGGGAAGCATTCCCCAAGCGTCTCTCTGCAAACCGCCCTGACCCGAGTGGGGACTCGCAGTGCCCCCCAGGCCTGGCACGCGTGTAGTCCGCAATTGGCAACAAGCGACCGCCCTCTGGTGTTAAGCAGAGGAACCCTCTCGGAGAGGCAAATTACCCAGTCCTCCAAAGCGCTGAGCGAGACCACGCAAAGAAAAATCGCCTTTAGCGTCTTTCTGGTTCCAGACCAGAGAGAAGGGCGTTCTTCGGTATCAAGAGGACGCCAGTGCGGGAGCGAATGCGCACCACTCCAATGAGGGGGTCCCCTCGGGGAAAGGGGGGCAGACCAGAGTAGGTGGGTGTGAGCGGCTGGTGCCCTCCGCTGGCAGGTTCTGGAAAGCCGCCCTACTGGACATTGGCCCCCTTGCTGTCCTTTGCCCCAGCGTTGGAACTATGTCACGGCAGACACGTCTGTTTGAACAGGCATCCCTGTTTATCTTTATGTTCCTTCCCAGCGACTCACAGTTCAGTACCTGAGCTGAATTTCAATTGCCATGAGCTTGTTCATTGCAAGATAGCAGGGGGAAAAAAAATTCCAGCGGGGAAGGGTGATTGGGGCCATATTTCACCACGCGGCTCGCTCTTTCAGACACCCTGCTTCCCGGAGCTTCTGCAAGATGTCAAAAGGAGAATTTATGCCGGGCTTATTTTTTATGCCGTGGGAGCCAATCAGGTGTAGTGGGAAAATCTTCCGTTTGGGAGTCTGATGCAACTGGATTTGAATACCAGCTCTTCCAATTCCTAGTTGGGGGAGCTGGAGGAATTTTTCTTCTAAACTTTCTGCCCATCATGTTCCTCCTCTTTAGCACAAAAATGTTAAGACTTCTCTGTGGCAGGCACCCCATCTGGTGTCAATTTGAGGAGTAAGTGTGTACGGGTGGAGTCTAGCCTGCCCATCTGGAGATAGCCCATGAGACCTCTGTGGGTGGGGCCTTCTCCTGAGAATTCTGGAAAATGGGGTAAATCCTTCTTGGAGGTGGAGACACTATCTCTCTCATTTCACTTCCTCGGAGACTTTCTGCTGACAAAACTTGCTCCTTTGGAGACACTGGACGGACAAGGCTGCCTGTCTGTGAGACATCCCTGAGGAGAAGCCATATGGACCTACCCTGATACGGTCAGAAACCTGGCCTTAGAGAAGCCACGTGGAGACCCCTGCCAGCACTGAGATGCCTACACCACCACTGGACCCAAACACTTTCTACCCACGGGCTTGTGATCGTCCTGCATTTAGCATCATTGTGAGTCTGAAGAAGATTTATAGATTGATATCGGACAGATGGGCTCATATGGGACTTATGACCTTGGACTGGACTGGGTTGGCATATTTTTCTAATGTACAGTTACCCTTTATATAAAACGCTCTCTTATATACATGTGCATTTTTATGAATTTGTTTCTCTCGTCTCTCCAGACTAACACACTAGCTCAGAATCTTTGTTATCATCTTATTGAGTAGGATGGAAGCTATTGAAATCACACACAACCCAAACTAAACCAGTTGCCGTCATGCCAGTCGGGATTCTGGGCCCACCCGATTTGGTTAAGAGTTGGACTGCGTTCTGCCGGGTTCCAGTGACCGCGGGCCTTCTGGAGGCCGATCCCCAGGCACCTGTGGGTGGAGTCGAACCCCTTTTGCTAGAAGCTGAGTGCTGAATGGTTGATACCACCCGTGGCAGGGACGCGTGTTTAATGGGATGGGAGTCTTAGGATATTTTAAGTGAAGTGCCCATTTTGTCAAGTGAAAGCAAGCCGTTTGTGTGGTTGTGCTAAATTTTCAGCCGCGTGTGGGTCCATTGCTACTGCAAACACATGGCTCCCTGGTGGCGTCTGCTTGGTGGGCTCTCTCCAGGAGCTCTCTCCAGCTGCTCCGCAGGGAGAAATCCCTCGGCCTTTGCCCTTCCCACTTGCTGACTTCTTTCTCCACCACCGCATCCTCTGAGAGCTGGCAGACCTGAGAGGAAGGAGGGCTGATGAGAAGAGTTGCTTTGCACGTTGGGGGTTACCCCCACGTAGGTAAAAGGGGATTCATCTAATCTCAGATTCAGGAGCCTTTGTACTGTCAGAAATGACTGTTTAGTCATTTCCTCTTTCGTAAAAATGATAATTCCTCTTTCATAGTAAAATACCTTAAAGCTTGTGTGCTGTGACCCAGCTGTGCTCTGTGGGAGCAAAAGATAATTCAATCTTTGGCAAACTAGCCATCAAAAGTCTGTATGGTGACATGCTCTGCAACCCAGAAAATTCACACCTGGAAATCAATCCTAGGAAAGTAGATAAGAACACACGCAAAAACTTCATGGAAAGAGATGTTTGCTACAGCATGACTTATACTAGCAAAAACCTAAAACAAGCCTGGAAAGTTGATCAAAGGGTAGTCTAATGAGGATATATTCAAAAATTAAATAGTATAGTTACTTAAGTTTGTCAGAAATGATCTTCAAAGATGACTACTGATGTTATGCGTAACTTTTTTCTCCTTCTTCCTTCAAGAGCCACTTCATCCTATGAGCAGTGAGCACAGTTGGGAATTGGGGGGAAATGCATACACTGTGTCCTTTTAAACAGATAGTTTGGATTAGATGATCTTTGCAATGAAGTTGATGCCTGTGGGTTTGGTTCTTAAGGCTCTTTCCTCCACGTTGGGGTCTACAGAAGCAGCTGCTGACCTGGAGGAGTTGGAGTTTAAGGTGATTTTTATAGAGTAGCACCTATGATGGCAGGAGATGCAAGCTTCGACAGAGGAATAAGTTGATGTGTAATAAAGACCCGGTAAAACCTTGGCTTACCCAAGGGTGAGCTTCAGAGCAAGTAGGAGGGTAAGTGCAATCCAGGGCGTGGGGAGGTCAGTTGACCTCCACTGGCATCCTTATAGCCACGAGCCAGGGGTCAGACATGCCCCGACGCTGCCTCCTTCTTCACCTATTCTGACACCAGCCCTCCCTCCCGAGGCACTCTACTTCTGTGCTGAGTTGCAGTGGCCGTCCAGAACTCACAGACAATAGCTCCCCAGCAAAGGAGTAGATTAGGGTTGTTGATAGCTTACCACAAGCCAAGGTTGATAAACAGTCAAGACTCCTCATTGATCTACAGCAACTCCTCTCTCCTCGGCCCGCAACCAAGTCTCTCTCCAGTCCTCAGCCTCTAAGGCAGCGGTTTTCAACCTGTGGGTTGCGCCCCCTTCAGGGGTCAAATGACCCTTTCATAAGGGTCACCTAAGATCATCAGAAAAAATATTTCTGATGGTCTTAGGGACTGAGACACCACTCTTCTATCTGTCTCCAGGGGGGTTTGCCCACATGCAGATATGTGGCTATCTCAACCTTCGCACTGACCTTGGCTTTTTAAGCAGACTATCTCAAAATGCAGCAATGTAGTTCACCGTTGTACTTGTAAGACTGTCCCTCCTGCTACAGCATGCTTCGAGACAAAATTTCATTTAGTCGTAACCAGAAATAAATATTTCATTATATATAATCACATATCACTTGGGGATTAATCATGATGCTTTCGTTATGTTCAATTTGCAACAATGAAAAGATATCTTGTGTATCAGATATTTACATCGCAATGCATGAAAGTGGTGCAGCTTTAAACAGACAATGGGAAATAAAATTGAATGTGGGCGAAGACTGCACTCTGCCCATCAGTTGCAGTTGTTCAGTGCAAACATTGTGGGTCGAGATAGGATTAGTGGCCTCCAACAAAGGAAAAGATGTAGCCAGACAGAATGGCGATTCAGAAAAGGACCCGTAGAGAAACATAGCCACCCAAGAAGGGAAATGGTAGGAGGGAGGCTGGGAATGTGGACAGGCAACTGCCTGGCAAAGACCTCCAGTGCCACAGTGAAGTCACTAACTACTAGAGTAGAATTCTAAAATAATTTAGTATTAATTTAAAGACTCGAGATCATTAAAACTAAGCGTTTAATGAATTTTAAATATAGTGCCCCAAATCCCTAAGTGTAAGTATAATGTAAAATATACTAACATATAGTCAGTAAGCATGATTTGCTACTCTAACATATTGTTCAAAGTAAATATTACATAAAATATATAAAACTTAATTAAGACTAAAAGTGAAATAAAATTATAATCATTTTTAAATGAGTTATTTATTGGGGGTGCTTACAGCTCTTAGAACAATCCCTACATCAATTGTATCAAGCACATTTGTACATACATTGCCATCATCATTAATAAAACTTTTTTTTTTCTACTTGAAGTCTTGGTATCAGCGCCTCTTTTTTTCCTCCCTTGCCACCTTCCCATCCTCATGACTCCTTGATAAATTGTAAATGATTATTGTTGTTATATCTTACACTGTCTGCTGTCTCCTTCACCCACATTTCTGTTGTTTGTCCCACAGGGGGCGGGGCGGGGATTCAGGGGGAAGAATGATATGTCAATCATTGCAATCGGTTCCCCCATCCCTTTCCTCCTACCCTCATGGTATTGCTACTTCCATTATTATTCCTGAAGGGTTTATCTGTCCTGGAGTCTGAGTTTTGCTAGCTCTGACGTGTAATTTCTAAAGGTTCTTAGTGTTTCTTGGCCAATGGACCACATGTGCAGTTTCAGTATGCACTAGGAAGAAATGCTGCAGTAAATGGCATAACTAGCCTTTCCAACCTCCTCTGACTTCTCTATTGCCAAGAGGCAGAAGACAGACATGCTGACATGCTCCAGTCTCCTTTACCTGCTCTGCTTCTAACATTCCTTCTTCCCACTCTACTTCTAGGCTAGGTTTTGTTGGAAATTCACAGTAGTGCTCACAATTATGGGAGTTTCTTAGGGAAGCTAATAGGTTATCACAGGTCAGGGTAGTAAACAATGAGGATTGCAGTCACTAGTCCACGTCAATTCCTCTTCTCAGCATGCAGCCACAGTTCTTTCTGGTCCTCAGCCTCTCATTCATGTGGTACAACTCTTCCTGATAGGAATCTAGTCAGGCTTTTGCCTCTGTGGTCCAGGAAACCAGCCCACCTGTCACTCTGTCTTACAGTTCTATCAGGCCAGATGAAGAGAAGGACGCCATAGTCTTGTCACTGTGCCAGTCCGTAACACCTTTGGTCTCAGCCTTCATCACTTCAGATAAAGAAAGACCTGAAACGTGTTCTTCTGATGATCCCTGAGAAGTCTATTATCTACTGAGGAATGACTTTGGTGGAGATGCGTCGTTATTCAGACTATACCTCCAAGGAAAGAAAGGATGGGGACTTTAGTCACACTCGATCATAAATCAGTCTAAAGACACACCCTAATCCTCTAACAGAGAACACCCCCTAAAGCAGGAATGCAATCCAAATGCAGAGAATCTAGTCAGATTAAGCCTCTGGCAGATCCCCTCTGATCGCAGGCACGGGACACACACAGCTTTACTACCAGACAGAGATCATTGTAAACTTGATTATGGTGGATCAACAATCATATAATATACTTGGTCAGTCGACCTTCCCCCTGACTGAACCTGAATTGGGTCTAGGTTCCAATATTTCTCATTTGTTGCATGACAAAAAATTTTCTCTGCCTTTTAAAATATCATTGGTGGTCTTTTCTTTCCTGCCCTTTATTTTTTTTTCTTGCCCTTTATTTTTATCTTTATGGTAGGTGTAGTAGAATTTTTCTTCTTTGTGTTTCATTTTGATTTTTGTTGTTTCTGTTATGTTTTCCAGTTTATGAAGCACAGACGAAGTGGATGGATGGAAACAATAACTGGTGCAAGGGTTTATTGGGGATCGGATGAGGGAGGGGGATGGGAATTGGGGATCAAATAATGAATTCCAGAGACGGATCACTAGAAATGATTGTGATGATATACAACTCATTTTAAAAGTGACTTAACTATGGAAGTGTATGATATGTGAATTTTATATCAAGAAAAATACTAAAAACTGAAACCAAGGCTGAGCAATGGGTACCCTGGGTTGAGAGGAAGAGCTTTTGCTTAGGGAGCATTGAGTTTGTATGGGTTTGTGGTGATAGAATAATTTGGGAAAGGATATCAATAATGGTTACACAACATGAAGAGCATAACCAATAGCACTGAGTTATATACATGGTGAAGCTGTTGAATTGGAGAATTCTTTTTGTGTACTTTTTATTTGTTTGTTGTGTACTTTTGCCATGATTTTCAAAAATTACACTAATAACAATGAGCACATGGAAGAAGCAGACGTTCTAAAATTGATTGTGGTAATGATTATACAACTCTTCCTGATATGAAGCCGAACATGACAGTAGAACAAGAGGAAAGTAAAAGGAAATAGAAGGAGGAACTGGAGGCAGAGGGCATTTAGAAAGGTCTAGATACAGAAAGGTCTAGATACATGTGCATATGCAAATATATTTCATATAATGGTAGGGAAATAGATACATGTACATACATTTATATGTTAAGTATGAAGATAACACACAGACATTGGGCCTCTACTCAAGTTCTCCCGCAACTAGAGAACACTTTGTTGTACTAACCTTTGTGGTTCTTTCCAACACAATCACTGAAGTAAAAATGAGTATATAAGCAAATGTGGTGGACAAAGCTGATGGTGCCAGGCTATTATAGCATCTGGGGGTTTTGAAGACTCCACTGGAAAACACTCCTACAGGTCAACAAACTAGACGTTGAACTATTTACAGACCTTTCTTTTTTTGTCATTGTTTTGTTACTTTGTTTTGCTCTGTCTTATTTTTGTACATATTATTGTGTCAGCAGGCCTATCTAGATAAGATACACTGGATAAGCAATCTGGAGGAGAAAAAATCAGAACTGAGTGTCCCTGAGGGGTATGGGGGGTGGGGGAAGGTAGAGAAGGGAGTGGTGCTAACAAACCCAGGGACAAGGGAACAACAAGTGATCCAAAATCAGTGGAGAGAAGGATGTAAGAGGCCTGGCAGGACTTGATCAAGGGCAATGTAAGCAAGATGAATTACTGAAACCCAAATGAAGGCTGAGCATGATAGAGGGACAAGAAGAAAGAAAAGGAAATAGTGGAAAGAACTAAGAGGTAAAAGACATATAGAGAGGTCTAAATACAGACATATACACATGGAAGTATATTTATATATGATGATGGGTAAACAGATCTATGTGCATATATCTATAGGTTTAGTATTAAGGAAGCAGATGGACATTGGGCCTCCATTCAAGAACTCCCCCCATGTAAGAACACTTTGTTCTATTAAATTGGCATTCCAAGATGCTCATCTTTTCAATACAATCACTGAAGACAAATGTGTGCATAAGCAAGTGTGGTGAAGAAAGCTGATGGTGCAGACTCTCAAAAGCTATAGCATCTGGGGTCTTGAAGGCTTAAAGATAAACAAATGGTCATCTAGCTGAGAAGCAACAAAGCCCACATGGAAGAAGCACCCCAGTCTATGTGATCAAGTATCAAAGAACAAAAAATCATATTATTGTGAGTGAGGGGGAGTGTTGAGTGGGGACCCAAAACCCATCTGCAGACAATGGGACAACGTTCCTCTAGCTCATTAATGTTTATCCCCCCTCATTATCATCATCCCAATTCTACCTTACAAATCTGGCTAGAACAGGGGGTGCACACTGGTACAGATAGGAACTGGAAACACAGGGAATCCAGGACAGATGAGCCCCTCAGTACCAGAGGTGAGAGTGACGATACAAAGAGGGTGGAGGGAAGGTGAGGTAGACAGGGGGAACCATTTACAAGGATCTACACATAACCCTCTCCCTAGGTTATATGAAAAGTGGGTAGAGGGAGAGGTCAGACAGTTAAGATATGACAAAATAATAATAATCTATTGTGGGAAGGGAGGGAGAAAATGAGGAGCTGATACCAAAGGCTCAAATAGAAAACAAATGTTTTGAGAATGATGATAGCAACAAATGTACAAGTGTGTTTGACACACTGGATGTTTGGATGGATTGTGATAAGAGTGTATGAGCCTCAATAAAATGATTTAAATATATATTCTAAATATATGCATATTTTTTTTTCTCTGACACACTATCTTCAATCAGTTCTATTGCTAAGTTAATAGCCTTAAGGAGACTTGGGGGGGGGGGCTGAAGATCTTTGACTGGACAGTATTTTTTTTTAATTTGATAGTGGAAAATAAAATTGATAGAAAGCTGTGTTTTTGTTTCAAAAAAAGGATTTTTGAATTATCTTTGTCCTCTTTTCTCATCTCATTTAAATATAGAGTCTAATGTGGACATCATGTTAGTATCACTATGCTCTACTCACATTGCATTTGTTAGAAATTCTTTGTAATAGATAAGAATTATTCTTATGGGATGAGCCCCGCAGGTGTAGTGGGTGAGTGTGGGACTGTGGCCCACAGGCTTGGCGGTTCAAATCCAGCACCTGCTCTCTGGGAGCAAGGCTGGGTAGCTCCCACGACCACCAGAGGGCAGTGATGCCCCCCAAAAAGAATGATTCTTATATTAGAGGTTTTGCTTTATTGACTGCTATTTTCTTCTTTTTCTTGAGAATTATGGAAGTATAGAACACTGCTTTCTAAACAAGTCCACCTATATTTGATTCAAAGAATAAAGGGTCATTTTACTGGGAGCTCTTAGCTCTTATCAATCAATACATCAACTGTCTCAAGCATATTTGTTCAAATGTTGCCATCATCATTTTAAAAACATTTGCTTTTTGCTTTTAAAACATTTTCTTTTTCCCTCACTCCACCAACTTCCATCCTTGTGGCCCCTGGATAAATTATAAATTATTATTATTTTCATATCTTACACCAACCACGTTTCTGTTGTTCATCCCCCCTGAGGTGATGGTGATGATAAGTGGATCACTGTAATCAGTTTCCCTCTTCCTCTGCTTCTCCCCCATCTTCCCTCTATCCTCCTGGTACAGCTAATCCCATTTCTGTTCCTGTGGGGTTTATCTGACCTGGAATCTGAGTGTCATGAGTGCTTATCTGTATCAATGTACATATTCCCTTCTAGACAGAAGTCAAAGACTCTTTCTTCTAATCACCTGGCATTCTGTGAAGCACATCTTCCTGAAACAATTGCTGATGACAAAATGTGTGCATATGCAAATGTGGTGAAGAAAGCTGTTGGTGCCTGGCTAGTAAAAGATATAGCATCTGGGGTCTTAAAGGCTTGAAGTTAAACAAGCAGCCATCTAGCAGTGAAGCAACAAAGCCCACATTGATTCAAAATTTTAATGAAGCATGTCTATGATTATGCCTTAAAATAGAAATCATTCTGGTCTACGATTTAAAAATATATATATTTGCAATAATATCACATCAACAGAAATACTGGTATCTCAATACTTATAAAAAACACACATCGAATACTACAGTAGAGGATTATTCAAAGGCAATATTATAAATCACTTTTCTTTGTGTAATAAAAATAGCTTAACAAAGCAATGATGAAAATTATAGGCAGACATATCCTATTAGACTTGTTTCTCAAAAAAACAATTCAACTCACTGTCATCAAATTGATTCTGGCTCAATGAGTTTATCGGACAGGGTGGAATTTCCCCTGTGGGTTGATGAGACTGCAACTCTTTATGTGAGTAGAAAGAAGCCTCTTGGTTTCAAACTGCTGGCCCTGTGGTTAGGAACCCAATGTATAATTGTTATGCAACTCGGGCTCCTTTAGAGAGTGATAAAAAGCATTACCCCTCCCCGCCCACTTCTTTTCCCCATCTTTTCCTGTTAAACCAGGAAAGTGGGGGGGGGGGCTTAAGGGGGGAGCTGAGTAAAGTTTTTGCCACTTGTATCAGAAAGAATACTAAATGACATTCAAGAAAACCAGTTAGGAAATCATTAATGTAGATTGATGGGGCAGGGGTTGGGCAGGAGGTGGGGGGTGGGGGAAGAGTCTTACTGGAGAAAAATTGTAAAGGAAAAATAGTTCCTATCTCACATTAGAGGAGTCACATTCATGCTAATGCCACATAAATTACCCCCACCTCCACTGCCACCACCATTTTAACTTTAGCACTGTAGTGTGGACTCGGAACTCAGAAAGACATGGAGTCCAACTCAGGCTCCTTATGGCTCCACCCTTGAAGATTTATTGATCCTTGGGAACATTACTCAATTTTTCTAGCCTTAGTTTTTTCGACTATGAAATGATAATACCCAATGACACATTGAGTCCATTCTGATTCATCATGATCCCATAGAGTGCCCAAGAGTGTCCAAGGTCGCAAATCTTTGGGAGCCGATGACCTCACCTTTCTCCCAAAGCCCAGTTGGTGATTTCAAACTGTTGACCTTGCAGTTGGCACTCCCACGCTTCCCCAACAGTGCCACCAGGGCTCCTTTGAAAGAAAAACAGAACTCACCCATTGCATTAGTATGCAGATTAAATAGTGTATTGTATGTAAAAGAGTTGGCATGGCAGGGATAGGGTGGGGGCAGTTGGTTTTAGGTGCCATTGAGTAGGTTCTGACTCACGGTGACCCTCTGCAGAACAGAACAAACTGCCAGTTGATTATCAGTGGTCTCTGCCCTCCACACTACCCCAATAGTTTACCATACACTTCCCCTCCTCCTTGAATTTCTCTTCTCCCTCTAGTGCATTATAAAACCTGTTTACACAAGTTAATTCCTGTCAACAATTTAGTCTATTGCTTCATCTCCCCTCCGTTGCCCTTCTTCTCTTAGTAACATTCAAAGTCTATTCTCTTTGTACTGAAAGTGTGTGTCTTGGTTCTTTTCCTAATAATAGTGGTCTTATGCAATAATAACCTTGTACAGATTTGTCCAGTGCAATACATTGTTCAATTTCTTTCTTTTTTTTTTTTTAGTTTCTTTTAGGCATCACTGCCCTCTGGTGGTGGGAGTAGGAGGCCCAACCTTTGCTCCTGTGAGCTGGAATGGAACCTTCATCCCAGTGGGCCACAGTCCCGCGCACAACCATGATGCCATCGTCGTTTAATTTCTTGATTGCTGCTTCCGGCGTTGTATCCATTGGTTGAAACATTTCAGTTGGTAATCTGTCAATTCCTAGAGCTTTGTTTTTCACCAGTGCCTTCGGTGCAGCTTGGGCTTCTTCCTTCAGTACCAGTGGTTCTTGAACAAAGGCTGCCTACTGAGGTCTTTCAATGTTGACCAATTCTTCTCGCAACAAGGACACTATTTTCCTTCCATCTTTGTTTGATGCTTCAATGATGCATCATTCAATCTGCTGTTCATAGACTTCTTCAGTAGTACAACTTTAAACTTGGTTTTTCACCCATTCTCTCAGCTTGAGGAATGCAAAGCGTGCTTTGAGCTCTCTTTCACCAAACTCACCACCATTGGGTCCATTCCAATCCATAGCAACCCTGTGAGACAGGGTCGAACTGCGCCTTAGGATTTGCAAGGCTGGACGCATTTTTTTCCTTGACTAATATTTATTTTTATTATTTTTAAAATAATTTTATTGGCGGCTCTTACAGCTCTTATAACATTCAGTACATCATTTGTATCAAGCACATTTGTACACATGACACCATATTCATTTCCAAACATTTTCTACTTGATCCCTTGGTATAAGCTCCACTTTCCCCCTCCTTTTTAAATGAATAATTTTATTGGGGCCTCATACAACTCCCCTCACGATCCATACATACATCAATTGTATGCAGGCCATATTTGCACACTTGTTGCCATCATCACTCTCAAAACATCTTCCCTCCACTTAGACCCCCAGTACCTGTTTCCTATATTTCCCTTCCCTCCTCACCCCTCCCCCATGATTTAATAATTTACAAATTGTTATTGCTTTTCCATATTGTACACTGTCTGATGTGGCCCTTCGCTCACTTCCTTGTTGTCTGTGCCCTAGAGAGGAGGTTAAATATAGATCCCTGAAAGTGGTTCCCCCTTTCTACTCCACCATCCCTCCACCCTCCCAGGATCACCACTCCCACCACTAGTCCTGAGGGAGCATCTATCCTAAATTCCCCATGTTTCCGACTCAGTGTACACCACCTGTTCTAGATGGACTTGTCTGGTAGAACCGGGAGCATGATAGTGGGTGGGAGGAAGCATTTGCGAACCAGAGGAAAGTTGCACATTTCGTTGTTAGCACACTGCACTCTAGCTGGCTCGTCTCCTCCCTGCAACCCCTCTGTAAGAGGATGTCGCTTCACCTATTGATGGGTTTTGGGTCCCCAATCTGTACTTCCCTCCCCCCATTTATAATGATACAATTTTACTTCAACACCTCGTGGTCACACAGCCTGGTGTGCTTCTTCCATGTGGGTTTTGTTGCTTCTGAGCTGGATGGCCGCTTGTTTACTCAAGGCAAGGCTGTAAGTCTTTACAGAAGCACACGGTCTCATCTTTCTCAGGTGGAGAGGCTCACGGAATGGGCACAAAATGTGGGCACAATGCTTAATCTACTGTGAAACCCAGCCTCCTTATTTCTTAAAAGAGGCAGAGGGAAACACCCCATTGCCATCTAATCATTGTCAACTTATAGCAACCCTACCAGACAGGAGAGAACTGCTTCCTGTGAGCCTCTGAGACATAATTCTTCCAAGCGTCGTCTTTCTCCCAAGGAGAAACTGACTCTGCCGTTAGCAGTGTAACCAGTACACCACCGAGAGCCCTATAGGGACCTCTTAATCTGCACAATGACAATTAGCTTCCAGTGTTTTCTTAACCAATTTCATAAGTGTGTGGCATTATCTGCAAATCGCCCTTGCCAGAAATTTAGGTGTCATCTTCTACTCCTTCCTACCCTTCACTTATTAGTTGATTCTCTCTCCTGAATATTTCCCCCCTAATTACTGCAACAGCTTCCCACCTGCTCCGTCTGTAGCGTTCCTCTCTTCTAATCTACAGGGATAGTCAGGAGTGAGAGATCACACTTGCAGCGTTCAAACCCATTGCTGTCGAATCCATTCCATAGCAGCCCCGAGTGTCAGGGTGGAACTGCACTCCGTGGGGCTTTCAACAGCTGTAATGCTAGCAAAACAGACCTCCAGGCCTTTCTTCTGTGGCACTGCTGGATGGACTCAAGCCTCTAAATCGTCAAGCACATACTGCTACCTCCACCAGGGACCTTTATGCTGGGCATTGCTGTTGGTGTTTGGTGTCATGGACTCAATGTCAATTCATAGCAACCCCATGTGACAAGGAGAACTGCCCCATAGGGTGGGGTTGGGTTTTACTGGGGGACTGGCTATAATCTTTGCAGGATCAGCTCACAGGCTCCTTCTCCTTTCTTACTGCTGAGTGGGTTTGAACTGCCAGCCAAAAGGTTAGCAGTGGAGTATTGAGCCATTGGGGTTTAAATTGTTGCTACTGCTAAAGATTTGTCTCCTGACACCAAAGCAAAAAAGAAAGGGAGGGTGGTCCTTATATTTCTTAATGCTTGTTCTTTGGCCAACATTTAGTCTAAAACAAATTTCTTGGAAGGTTTCTATGGAGAGCAATTAGTGATGTAATGGGCAATGTTTTCCACAATAGTCCTCTGGCGATACTGCAATTGCATTCAACAGATATTTATGGAGCACTTATCATACGCAGAAATTGATGGAACACTGCTCATTCCTGGAGATAAAGTGATCAACGTGGTTGTTTTTTAAATCTAGTCTTGTCGCAACAACCACATTTTTGCACAATGTTAAATGGAACCCTCTGAAGACAACTTGGGGGGAGAAGGGCTTGTTTCACAAGCCACCCCTGCCTGCTGGTAAATCTAGGTTATAATAACCACCGCTCAGTGTTGCCCAGTGCTCTTGTCTTTTCTCAGACCTGTACCCACAGTATGAGTTCAAGGACTTCTGGCCTCTCTTTAAAACTCCAGCTCCCCACCACCACCACACAACACTCATAAAATATTTTCAACAGGATTGTCTCTCATTTGCTGAGAAACAATGCTTTCAACTGCCATGTGGAATCTGTCGATTTTCAGTCTCACTTGCTCCAGTTTCCTGCAGAGAGCTGCTGTTAAGACATTTCACCCTTCTTTCCCTCTACCCTGGCCCCCACATCTCCCCCCACCCCCCATCGCCACACATCCGTGCCTGACAAAACCAGCTCCAGCTATTGGGAGAGCTGTGGTGCCAAGGCTGCCAGAGTGCAGAGTGTAGGTGTGGCAGTTACGTAATCTGCTGTCAACCTGAGATTTAGGAGTGAAAGGGTAGAGGGTAGCCTGCCAATCAGGTTGCAGCTTGATGGCCTCATTTAGGGGGCACTGAGATAAATAGCTTCCTGAAGGTGAGGCACTCACTCCCTGAGAGACATTCCTGTTCAGAAGAAACCTGGAGCTACCCCAGCGCTCTGGAACTGAAGGAGCCACCTGGAGAGTTCTGTCAGTTCTGAGATACTTCCACTGCCAGTGGGTCCAGAAGACTTTCCATCCACTGGCCTCTGGTCTTCCTGCATTCATCATTGCAGGTGTTGTGAGACCCTGAAGAGGAATTTATTGATTAGCATTGGACATATCAGATATATCAGCCCATATCATGGGCTAATATTAGACTTAGGACTGTTGAATTTCCAAGGCCTTTCAAACTAATAAACTCCCTGGGTGTTGCAATGGTTTGCATTTTATTCGTAAGCTAACCTAATCAGCAGACATGCGAAAGAAAGGTCTGGGGCTCTTCTTCCAGCCAAAGAAATACCCTAGGGAGCTCAGTTCCCTCCTGGACCCACTGAGGTTGCCGTGAGCCCAAACTGACCCAGCCAGCATCGGGTTTGGTGCTGGTGTGTTTTCATGGAAGGGTGATGCCTTCCAACCTTTGGGGCTACATGTGGATATACAGAGGGGCTTCAAAAAGTTCACAGAAAAAGGGAATGACAAGATAACGAACATTTTCCAGAAACCTTTTGAAGTCCGCTTATCCAAGTTATGAAGCAGTGTTGCCTAGAGCTCTTGAAACTTGACCGGGACCATGGTAAAACAGCTCTCCACTTCTAATTACATCAGGACACAAAATAAAAGGCTAAAAAATTGAATTCCTAAAAAAAAAAATTTTTTTTTAACTGAATCCCTAGCCTGGGAAAGCTCTGACAACACATAGTGGGTCAAAAATATCTTCCTTCTAGCTCTGACCCCCTCCCGGAACATTTAGAAACGTCTAGCGTGTGCGATAGACAGTAGATTCAAGTTAGAAGTCATAAATATACTACATCACATGAGGTCCTGTTTGCTCCCAAGGGTCGAGTTTTACATCATTTTTCAAATGGTTCGGTGGCATATATTCACATGCACCTCCTTTCCGAGTCTTTGCCTAGAGAGGAGACAGTTTAGATTCTGTCCTCTTGCAGAAAACTGGAACAGAAGCTTTGAGTACCTGTACACTCCGGAGAAACCAGACTGGCAGGTAGTGAGAACAGGAATTTTCCAGGCAATTGAAGTGCGTAGTGGATCCCTGGGGCATGATAAGACAAGTCCCGTCCCACCCCCCACCCCCACAAAGTGTTCTGTAAGAAAAGATCTCGTGGTCTTAAAAGTTCTGTATGACTGCCATGATGGAAGCTTGAATTTTGAGACAAGGGGAACAGTCCATGAATACCAGCGCCCGGGTCCAAGGTTCACCAACAATTCATTTCTAAGAAGTTTCTAACAATTCATTTCTAAGACCCCAAGAAAGTCTTCTACATTCGCTAGACTCCCAACAGTCCTCTCAAGCACCCATTCAATCCATGCCTTTTCGGGAATAGTAACACCGCTAGTTCCAGCGAAGGAACATCACTGTCACTCCTAGCGGGGCTCTGACCCTGGGCATTGGCTGGCCTGGCCAGCCCCGAGGCTGGAGAGTCCGCAGAGCCGCAGGAGCAGGAAGCCCCGCCCCGTGAGGGGCCCCGTCGCGCACTGCTTTGTGGGAATTGTAGTTCCCGTAACTCGGAGCGCCGCACGCGGCGCCAAGGCGGGACCCGTTTCCCAGAGCTACTCTGCGTGAGTCCCTTTGGGACGGGTCACTGGGCGGGTGGACGAGTGGGTGGGAACTTGCTCAAATAAATGCAGCACCCGATCCGTGTGCGTTAGCGGAGCGTTGCGCCGGCGGAGCTGAGAGTCCTAAGTGCCCTGCCAGAGCTGCAGGTCCCCAGGTTCACCGGCAAGGGTCTCTGGCCCGGAGCTGCGGTCCGAGGCCGGCCTGCCGAAGAAGCGACCGGCCCAGACCCCGGAGAACCCCACCCCCAGCCCCGCCCCGGGGGGCTCCCGTCGAAAGGTCTCAGCTGCTCCCCCCTCTCCTTTCCCCAGGTTCCCACGCCCCCTCCAGACTTGGGCTTCCCAGCTGTCTGCACCCAGGGGGCTGGATGGTCGCACCCGCCTGCCTCTGCAAACTTGAGGGCGATCGCTGAGCCCCGACGCGCGTGCAAGGGCCGCCGAGCTGGTGACCACCATGAGCCTGGGTGTCTTCGGCTTTCGCGTGTGGGCCCCGGTGGGCGTCCTGACCTCGCTGGCGTACTGCCTCCACCAGCGGAGGGTGACCGTGGCCGAGCCGCAGGCCGCCACCGCCCGCCTCCCGGTCGATCGCCAGCTGCTGGAGCTGAAAATGGTGCAGGTGGTGTTTCGACACGGAGCTCGGAGTCCCCTCAGGCCGCTCCCGCAGGAGAAGCAGGTGAGAAGTCAGCCGGATCCGGGCCGGCGAGGCGAGGGTCCGGTGGCGGGCCCCAGGGCTCTGGGCGCCTCGCCGGAACACACCCCCTCGGCATGTTTCCCAGGGATTTCGGTGATGGAAAGCTGGAATAATCTGCCTCTCTAGAGCAAAGGTGTCGGGCCTGGCGCCTCCCAATCGCCTACCTTTCCCGGTGGACAGCAGCCCAGTGGTCCCAGGAGCGCCTCTCGCAGGTCGTGATTCAACCTTCGGGTGAATCACCAGCTGCGATTCGGAAGTTGTGGAGTGGGGCCCGAGACCTTGCACTTGAATACCTGGGTTAGTGTACTTCTTTGGGGTGACCTGAAACTAGTACGATTTTGACGCTGATGTGTCAAAGGGACCTTTGTGTCTGGAACCACCCTACCTGGAAGGAAACACAGTGCATCTAAGCTCCTCCAGTAAGCTCCTCCATTCTGTACGGGTTTTTGTCCGTTTGCTTATTTTAGTGTCATAATGTGTTTGGGGTCAAAGTGTACACACCAAAGTAGGCTTCCATTTGATAGTTGCTACACAAATTATTCAGTCTTTCATTCACAAACTCACTGACATCCTGTCAATTACAACTCATCGCTTTCCTGTAGGACAGGGTAGAAGTGCCCCTGTGGGTTTCCAAGATTGCAAAGGTCTCATCCTGAGAGTCTGTGGGTTTTAAACTGGCTGGTAGTTTTGGAATGCTGCCCAAGTTATCAGTTCAACCTGCAGCCCACAAGTCCTCTGGGGCTCATTAGTTGGTTACATTTATCATTGATTACGACACAGGAATGTTCTCTTTAGTTGCATTCTGGTTGTTCTGCTTCTCATGCTCCAGTTTCCCTGCCCCACTTTAGGGTAATTGATGATCCTTCTGGCTTATGCAGACTTTTTTTTTTTTTTGCTTCTGTGTGTCTTTAGATTTTTCACTCTTCTTTCCTCCAGACAGGGAAAGACCAATAGCTGCCCTTTAGATGGCTGGCTGCTCACAAACCTTAAGACCCCACCCAAGTAGGGTATAGAACATTGATTTCGTGAACTACATGATGCCAGTAGATGTTGGTGTCCCCTCAGACTAGAGTCCTGTTCCCCCAGGCCCAGGAACTCGTTCCGTGAGTGCTTGGTTATATCTAAGGAATTTCTATAACTTTGTTTCTTATTTGCTTCACGGCACTCATGGAAATATTTGCAGTCAAGTAAGTACACCTATGCAAATACATATATTTCCCATGGATACATAGCCCCATTCTCATGCTTGCACCTGTTTAGCCTCCATGTTTATCTACATATATGCTCACAGATCACCACCATTGCAGGATTGTGTATGTACTACTGTCGGGTTGCTTCTGGTGCCTTTAACTCTCAGGCTATTGGGGAAGAGATTTTGCAGCAGCCTTTCCATAGGATGGGTTTGCTAGAGACTATGTGAGATTTCTCGAAGGCGTTTTTGGCTGACAATGAGAGGATCACCTTGGAGCTCTCCTTTTTCTTCTTTCTTTTTTTGTGGCATCCCTGCCCTGGTGGGAGTAGGAGGCCCGGCCTTGCTCCTGCAGAGCTGCTGCTGGGTTTGAACTGTCAACCCTGTGGGCTGCAGTCCCGCACACAACCACTGCGCCACCAGGGATCAGCCCTTGGAGCTCTCCTTTTTCTTATTTTTTTTTGGGGGGGAGGCATCACTGCCCTTTGGTGGTGGGAGTAGGAGGCCCAGCCTTTGCTCCTGTGGAGTCGCTGCGAGAATTGAACCTCCATCCCAGTGGGCCGCAGTCCCACACACAACCACTACGTCACTGGGGCTCAGCCCCAGAGCTCTCCTTTTTCATTGGAAGTTTGCACACACAAAAACTTTGGTTTTAAAAAATGATGGCTAACTTTGTGACCATGTCAAGATAACTGTGATAAAGAAACAAATCGTTTGTGTTCTTACTGATCCCTCTTTCTGAATATGATCCTGGGACAAGTCAGTGAAGACCTGTGACCTTTCATAGCAGATGGATCTGTAATTGAAAATCTGTCTTCCTAGTACAGATTAGCCAAACACAAAGACCTAAAGGCCTCGGATGACCAAGGTTAGGCTGCTACATTGAGTTGAGGGTCCATCCTTCTTGTCACATGATTATCCCTCATCCCTCCCTTTTCCATTACAAGTACAACCCCTAGCTCCTCCCCTTCTTGTTTCACTTATGCCTTCTCTACATCCCTTGTCTGTGATGTGTGTGGTGACCTGTAATTTCACCCCCTAAATAGATATTAGCCTTGGTTAGAAATACACTGCTCTCTCTCTCTCTCGTCTCCCATCTCCACTTGGGCCACCAAGTGGGCGTGAAGTGAGCATGCTACCATGAACTGTGTCTGCCTCCATTATTTCAAGCTCTCTTCCATCTCCTTATTCTCTCTGACTTTACTGTCATCTTTACTTACCGTCGCTGTGCAGTTGCGCCTACCACGCTCCAGATGATTTGTTAGGGGCGGGCTCCCCTGACACGCGTCCCTTACTCCCATTCTTTTCAAATCGAGTCCTGTCATAGAAGGACTAAAAGTAAGAGATTGGAGACTTGTGCTAAAGAACAAAGCTATCTGGCAGCAGAGAATGAAAACCTGAAGGTCCAGGTTTGGACCAACTGTTACATCTGTTTACTCTAGGAAGAGCCTGGGCTCTTTCAGGGCTTCCTCGTGGGTGACCTAAGGAGGGTCACTGAGAAAAGAAGATCCTTGGTGCGGTGGTTGGTGCAGCAGCTGCAACAGCGAGTCAGACATAGCAACGATTTTGAGGATGGCCTGGGACCTGCAAGGTTTCTTCCTGTTGTTCACAGGGTGGCTCTGAGGTGGAAATCACTCGATGACATCAAACGACAACCTGAACTAGTGGATTTGTGATAGGCATCCGCTGGTGTGATCCGGGGGACAAATATAACCCGCCTACATTTTCATCCTCCCAGTTTTTTTGTTTTGTTTTGTTTTTCAGGAAGCCTATATCCCTATTGTAATGTGTGCCTGGCCAAGGCCCTGTGTAACTATGAAATGGAAGAAAACGCCTCACTCACCAAGCCTACACCCAAATTCCATGTGGGACACATGTGTCCCATGTCATTGTATCAGAATCCGTATCATCCAAAGCATTTTTCCCCTCTGACTTCAGCATGAATTTCAAGAGGCATGGTGCCCACAAAAATGTCAAAGCAGGAAACGGTTTGGTCATGAAAGGGTTAAAGAAGTTTTGTTCCCTCCACCCCAGAAGATGCGACTATGACTAGGCCAGGCTGGGATTTAGGTGACTTTTAACAATTGACCAGTGATTCTCATAATGTGTACATTTAAAGTCATAGCTTTAGTCTAAAATTTGAACTTGAGAAGGTTGGTTTTTGTTGTTGTTGCTTACTTTTATGTAGATTGTTTTTTCTCTTCCACCTGTAGCACCCTGATCGCAGTCTACAGTTACCTTCACTGGAAACTGTCTTAGTGAGATCCTGTCCCTCCATGTTGAGGGAACTACAAAGAAACCCAGGCCCCTCAAGTTCATCGCGAGGACTTCTGAAAAGGGCACATTAGATTCACTGTCCTCTTTTCAGGAGCCCCAGTGGCATAGTTGGTTACAAGTTGGGCTGCTACTTGCAAGATCAGCCTTTTTTTGTTTGTTTGTTTTGGGGCATCACTGCCCTCAGGTGGTGGGAGTAGGAGGCCCAGCCCCACTGCTGGAATTGAACCTCCGTCCCAGTGGGCCGCAGTCCCGCGCACAACCACTACGCAACCGGGGTTCAGCCTGCAAGATCAGCCTTTTGAAAGAAATAGAAAGACTTTTTTTTTTTTTTTTTTTTTGGAAAGAGTTACAGTGTGGTGTGCTTCCCCTAAGCAGTTGCCATGCCTTTAGCTTTTTTGCTTGTTGTTGCATTTAAACAAAAACCCAAACAGCTTTTCATTGTGAATTGGGCGAGGCTTTATAGAACCGAGCGTCAGTTTTCCCTTCAATAATTCATGTACATTTTTTAAGATGTCTTTGCTTGCAAATCCCTCCATGTAACATCACTTATTCCACCGTTCTTTCTGTGTGTTTCCTGTTTCCATTCAACCGTACCTCATCCTTTTGAACTTTGTCCTTGGGTAAATGCTGCCCTGTTGGTCTCCAATGGGTTATTCTCAGGTGTGGATACCACACTAGTGTGATTGTTCCCTTAGAGACCTGCCTCACGTTTGACTGAAAACCGAGCTCCAGGGACGAGTTCAGAGGAACAAAGAGTCCTCAACTCAGGGAGTTCGCCAGTCTCTATGCAACCGGTCAGCCTGGTTTCTCTGATGTTTCTGGATTGTGTTCCACATTCCCCCTCTACTCAGGACCTTCTACATGACCCTTTTCAGAGAAGTTGGTAGTGATAGCCATTTGCTCTTCTGGGTCTCTGTTGTGGATCCTGGTGTTTGTGGGGTCCAGTAGTCTATTGGACTGTTTCCGTGCATCTATGATTTTTCATCAGCCTTCTTTCCTCCCAACACAGACAGAACAATGGTAGCACCTTAGATGGCTGCCCATGATCTTTGAAGACCCCAATCACTACTCACCACAGTAGAACGAAGAACATTGTCTTTGTGGGCCGTGTTATACCAGTTGGTGTTGGTGTCTCTGAGACCATGATCCTGAGTCTCCAGGCCCAGGGACTTATTTCCCCTGAAATGTTTGATTATGTGTAAGAAGTTTTGATAACTTTCCCCTGTATGCACCCCCATATTCACGGTCATATTTGTAACAAAGGTAATACACATTACAAATATTCTCCACCCATATAGTTTTGGTGGGGAATATTTGTATATATAGTTTTTTCAAAACTGTGTGTTTAGCTTTTGTTTTTTTTTACTAAACCTTATCACCTTCAAAGGACTCTCCATTACATTTAATACATTTGTCAACTCTACTATTCCATTCTTGGAAATATTTTTCAAACTTAATCTGTTTGGATGGATGACAGCACCTCCTTCGTGTGTTTTTTTCCTTCGCCTCTTCTACGTCATCAAATCACTGTCCTTTCATGTCCTTCTTCATTCACGGAAACAAAAAGAAGTCACACAGAGCAAGGTCACATGAGTATGGTATGTGAAGCAAGGGAGGCATGCTGATTTTTGCCACAAACTGACACATTGAAATGGCGGTGTGAGCAGGTGCATTGTCATACTGGTAAAACCAGTCCCTCACCTGCCACAACTCAGGTCTTTTTTATCCCACACTGTTTAGTCATCTTTTCAGAACCTCTAAATAGAAAGCCTGATTAACAGTTGCACCTGGCAAAACAAACTCCACTCACTGTGATTGGGAAGTTGACGGACACTTAGAGTGAGGTTTATCATCAATTGACATTTAACCTTTTTTGAAACAAAACACTGGTACACTTGTGTGTTTCCCATAGCGCTGTCCTTGTATGCGGTGTTCAACACAAGTTTCTATGGTATTTTTCCTAAATCTGCCATCACAAAACATGAGGTTCAAGTGAAGCTATTTTTATGAAAAAATTCATTGTGACCAGAGAGACCCTTCCCAGGTGATGCCACTAAGTGCACTAACTCAGAGCAAGTTGCTCTGTGCTCCCTTCATGAGAAAAAGTCACTACAAAAGCTCCACTCAGCAAAGCTTTTTTTCTGTTTTCTTGGGGAGTAGCCCCTTATATACATACACACACTATATATAACACATATATGATGTACATAGTGTTTATGGAGAATATTTTTATATGTGTATAGACATATATAATAGACACATAGACATATATATGTATCTCCCTGGACATAGCTCCACTTTCCCTCTCACACCCATTCAGCTTGTGTGTCTGTCCATGTATCTATGGGTCGATCACTGTGCTTGCATAAAAGTATTTCCTACTGTGGCCTTTCCCGTTTGTACTCCTCTAGTGTCTTCCCCTGCCTTCTTTGTCTTTTGCTACTTATGTACTTTCATGTACATTTGAGAGCAAATTTATGTCATGCATTGTTCCTGATTTTTTCAGAGATGAGCTTCTAGGTTTCACATGATTCATGATTCTAGGTTTTACATGAAGGTCTTTGGTCCATTGTGAATTCATTTTTGTGTATGGTGTGAGAAAAGAACCTGTTTCATTTTCCTGTAAATGGATAGCCAGTTTTGCCAGTCTCATTTGTTGGAGACTATCTCTTTTCCATCTAAGGTGTTTTGGGCATTTATCGAAGATCAGCTGTAAATGGATTTACCTCTGGATTCTCTATTTTGTTTCATTGTACAAGTACTGGGCTGTTTTGACTGCCAAGACTATATGATAAGCTTTGAAAGTAGGAAGTGAGAGGTCTTCTCTACTTGTTTTTAGTAGGTTTTGCTTATCTGTGGTCTCTTACCTTTCCAGACCGTGTACCATATTTTTTGAACCATAAGATGCCCCTGACCATAAGACGCACCCAGTTTTTAGAGCAGGAAATATTCTGCACCAAATAGTATCAGTATACTAAATTTTATAATATTCTTAGAAAAAAATATTCTGAGCCAAATAGTACCAGTATACTAAAATGTTCTGGGGTATCACTCCTTCGGACCATAAGATGCACCCTAGTTTTTCTCCTACTTTGGGGGAGGGGAAAGTGCATCTTATGGTCCAAAAAATATAGTAATTGGATGATTTCATGTCAACTACACTTTCCTGGCTCGGAGTGTAGCCAAATCTTTCAGTCAAGTGTAGCTTGAGGACACCTTCTTGGGTGTGGCCTCTTGTATGAAAACGAGGGACTCTGGGAACTGCCTCTCTCTTTGCCACTTCACCTTCCTCCTTCCGGGGACTTCACTGGAACTCTGCGCCTGTCGTGTGAGTCATCTGACCCCAAGGATTGCCAGCACCCTGCCGTGACTCCACCAACCTTGGATCCATGAGACTGTGCCAACTGGCCTGTGATCGCCCTGCTTCCTGCTTCACCTTTCCGTGTCATTGGCCTGCAGCTCTGTGAAGCTGAAGAGGGCACGGTTAGCCTCATCGAACTGGGCTGAGATGCCTTCTTGATATAAAGTTGCTTCTTAAAATAAAGTTCTTTCTGGTAGATAGGTGAGTGGCATTGGTTTGTTTCTCAAGACAGCCTGACCTGACACGCCATCTAAAATTGCTGACTAGAGTTTCCTTTTCTAGCAAAAACAATGTTGGAATATGAATCTAGATTGCATTATCGATCCCTTTGGGTACTACTGACATTTTCACAATGTTACATCTTCCTCTCGTTTATGTTCTTGTTAGATGTTATTGAGTCCGTTGCAATCCACAGCCACACTAGGAAGAACAGAGTAAAACACTGCCTAGTCCTGTGCTAGCCTCAGAAGTGTTCCTTGAGCCTGTTGCTGCAGCAACTGTGCCACTCCATCTTGTAGGGGGTTCCCCCCTTTTCTCTGCCCCTCTACTTCACCAAGCATGGTCTCCTTACAACATGTCCAAAGAAGGTAAGGCGGAGTTTGATCTTCCTTGTCTGTAAGGAGTTCTCCGTCCATACTTCTTCCAAGATAGATCTCTTTTCCCTTTTGTCGGTCCATTGTACTTTCACTGTCCTTCACCACCGCCGTAATTCAAACACGTCGATTCTCCTCTTTTCCTTCTTCCCTGTCCAACTTTAAACAAGCATATGAGATGATTGAGAACACTGTTGTTTGGGCTAGTCACACCTGGGTCCTCAGAGTGACATCCTTACTGTTCAAGACTCTAAAGAGGTCTTGTGCAGCAGATTTGCCCAGCACAATGCGTTGTTTGAGCTCTTAACAGCTGCTTCCATGAGCATTGATTGGGGAGCCACGGTAGACAGAATCCTTCGCAACTCAAACTCTTCTCCATCGATCAAGACATGAACTCTTGGTTCAGTTGTGAGGATTTGGGTCTTCTTGACAGAGGACGGCAATCCTTGATCTTCATCCTTGAGTGCTTCATGGCCTCCTCACTCTCCTCAAGCAGCATTGTGTCATCTGCATAGAGCAAGTTGGTGATACGTCTTCCTCCAATCCTGGTGCCACATTTCGCTTCTTATGATCCACTTCCTCTTAATTATTTTCTCAGCATACAGATTGGATGAACATAGTACGAGGATGCCTCCTTTCCTTGTTTTAAACCATTCTGCTCACACACCTGCCTCTCGGTTCACGAACTAGTCCCGCGTGAGAACAGTGAGGCGTTCCAGAAGTCCCCTTCTTCTGAATGCTGCCCATAGTTTGTAATGATCCGCACAGTGGATCATGCACACAGTTATGTAGTTCCCTTCATTTCTTGCAGTCATATTTGATAGATTTTGATAGTACAGGCTTTTTGTCTCTCTGGTTATCTTTATTCATAAGTATCATCTTTGAGATGGCTATTGTAAATGCTATTTTCCTGATGATTTCCTCACCAGAACTCCCTTTGTAAGGAATCTGACTGTCTATATGTTTCTCTTGTAGCCTACCACTTTTCAACCAGTTCTAACTTTCTTGCGCAGTGATTGGGATTTTCTGTGTTTAGGGTAATATCTGCCAATGGAGAGAGAACTTACTTGACTTTCTCTTCATTTGGAAGCTCTGTAACTATACAATTCTCCCCATTGACTTTGCAATTGCCTTCATGACAGAGTCCTATCTCTGATTCATGATTTTCAATCTTAGAGGCTTGTATTACTTTCCCAGGGCTTCTAAGGAAGGAGAAACAGAAGGGGCAGAAAAGAAAAGGGGGAAAAAGGTGGTATGAAAGATGAAGAACTGCCAGGAGTCGGGAGAGAGTAGCGGTGGGTGAGGAAGAGGTATTAAGCAACTTTTCATTTTTCCCGAGTTGATCTTATGATTCTTAACTGTTTTTATGGTCTTGATATGTCTTGGTGATTCTCTTTTGGAGGCTATATTCTTCGGGATTTTTTTTTCAGCTTCTTGAGCTCATTCTCGTCTCATCTTTCAAGAAGCTGCCCCCTTAATAGTTTGTCCGGAGTTCACCTTTTACTCTTTCCTCTGTTTAGCAAATAGCTGAAGGCCAGGCTGTTTTTTCCTTTTACTTCAGTACAGGACTTAGTGCTGGAGCAGGCCTTTCACCTTTCCAGGACCGAATTTTTTTTCTGCTTTGAGTTTTTTTATTGATGCCATGTCTTTCAGTAATGAAAAACCCAAACCCAAAGCACTGCCATCAAGTCAATGCGGACTCCTAGCGCCCCCACTGTGGGTTTCCAAGACGAACTGCTCCACGAGACGAAAGCGCAGTCTTTCTGCCTCGAAGCTGTTGGTGGTTTCAAACGGCTGACTCTGCAGCTTGCAGCCCAACGAGTAGCCACGAAACCACCAGGGCTCTAGGCTGAAATCAAAGGGAAACATTTTTTACAGGTGATGGCGGGAGGATGGGTGGGTGAGACCCACTTCTCTAGATTCACACAGGAGTGCAAAGCAGTAGAAGGTGCTACAGCCAGGACCGCAGCTTCCCAAGCAGTCTACAAGGATGAAAGTGTTGGTGGGTGACATGTGTCCCACGGATCACAAAAGGTCTAGTACTGAGTACTACCATGTTTCCTCGAAAATAAAACCTACCCATAAAATAAGCCCTAGCAGGATTTCTAAGCATTTGCTCAATATAAGCCCTGCCCAGAAAATAAGACCTAGTGATGGGCGTGGCTGCCCAGTGTACGTGCACAACGCAGGCATTTATTTTGTCACGTAGTGGTGACAAAGATGGGCAGCCCTCCTCGTCTGCCCCATCGTGCCCTATCTGCAGACTCTTGATATTGCAATAAGCAAGTCATTCAAAGACCATGTTTGCATGGAAATGAGTGACTCCATTGAAAATAGAAGGACAAGAAGTCAGCGTGGCAACTTTGGGAAGCCTGGCCTGCAAGAGGTCGTGATTTGGGTGAAGAATTCATGGGATAGAATCACTGGCGGTGCTGTGACCGATGCGCGCCGAGCTTGTGACATGATAAGAACTGCTCATTCAATGAGAGCTCTACGGCTCCACAGGGGAGATTGGGCCCATGGTTCTGAAGGAAATAGAGTCGCGAGAAATTCAGGATGCAATTCAGAGTTTGGAGAGTTTTGATGACTTTCCAGAAGAAGACAACTATATTTGATGGAACGTAGATTGTTGTACTGTATTTTTTTTAAAATCCCCTGAAAATAAGCTCTAGGGTTTCTTCTTGGAGAAAAAGAAATGGAAGACTCTGTCTTATTTTCGGTAAACATGGTATGTGGCAACAACCATGCTTAGACGAAGGGCATCTTAAATAATAAATTATTCTCTTGTCTTCTTTTATTTGGAGCTAGACTTAAAACTTCTCTCCAGAGAAAAATTGGCAAAATAGTCATGGGCGTACTGGGGTCATCAGCTTGAAGCCAGTACTCGTCATGAGGGATCGATCTAGCCCTCACTTGCCCACGCGTCCATCAGCTTCACCAGGCACTCACAAAACACTCTGCAGTCCCAGCTGCCTACAGCTGGACCAGAGTTTGTAGGCACGAAGAGACATTCTTCTGACCGACCAGCTCTCCCTATAGCCCTCCTCTGATTGTCGTTGCTTTGAACTAGGTCAGGTGTCACAAGTTCAAAGGACACCATCCTTCAGACCGAGGTCAGCTTTCCCATGATATCACAGCCTTCTGCCTTACTGGCTTCCACTCCCCCCATGGATTCAATAATTCACTGGAACAACTCACAGCATATCATAGAGCGTATCCCATCCTTATGGGGCTATGGGTTTATTCAAACCTACAGGGGTACAAATAAAGAGATGAGACTGAGAGACTTCCCACATAAATCTTCCATCTCCCACGGGTGGTGCTGCTCTCCCCCTAGAGCAGATAATCTCACCAACCAAGGAAATCACCATGTTCGGGGTGACCACTGACCTCAACACAAACTCATGGTAGATGACACAGTGTCTGGCGAGGCCAGTCCAGCTTGGGCCACCACTCCTTAGCTCCAGGTGGGGTTTAGTGTGCATAGACTGAGAGCGGAGGTCAGATTGCTGTCTGCAAAACAATTCCACAACGCACACGGGCTGATCCCCACCCTGGGTTCTGAGGCCTGCTGCATGGTCACGTTGTCCATTTCTGGGGTTGTTTTTAACAACATGCCGTGGGCTTTGTTTTGTGTTGTGGTTACAACAGGTAGAGTGGGACCCTCTGTTATTAGAGGTCCCTCCCCAAACCCAGTTCAATTACACCGTCACCAACCTGACTGGCGGCCCGAAGCCACACTCTCCTTTCGACCAGCAATACCAGGAGGTCACACTGAAGGTGGGTCAAGCTTCGGTGGTCTCCTTGGGGTGGGGTTCATCAGGTTGGTGGGTCTTTGAGTCCTACCTCTTTTCTCTCCCATCCCAGGGGGGCATGTCTTCAGGGCAGCTGACCAGGGTGGGTATGCAGCAGATGTTTGCCCTGGGAGCGAGGCTGAAGAAGAACTACATGGAAGCTATCCCTTTCCTGTCACCAACCTTCGACCCCCAGGAGGTCTCGTGAGTGCCCTGAAAGAGTGATGCAACACCCAATTTAAGATCTTGAGCTTGGGCTGAGCCTCGGTGGCGTAGTGGTTGTGCGCGGGACGGCGGCCAACTGGGGCGGAGGTTCAATTCCAGCAGTGAGGCTGGGCCTCCTACTCCCACCGCCGGAGAGCAGTGATGCAAAAAAAAAAAAAAAAATCTTGAACTTGAGGGCTACCTAACTCCTAACTCATCCCAGATGGTTCCCACTTTCACTCAAAGGACTTTGGGGGGCCCCTTAGGGTTGTCATGGTACAGTCAGTGCAATCGCCCTTATGGAACAGGCGGTCGCTGGAGTTCCCATTCACGGGCTTTCAGGAATTCCCTTGGGGCATATCATTCCTCAGAGAGAACGCTTTCTTCCCAGCCCTCTGACACCCCTCACAGAGTTGTGGAAACCCCCTGCTGCCTCTGAGAGATAAGGGAGGGTGTCCATAGCTAAATGTTCCTTTTATAAGTGTCTCTACCTTTTTGGTTTTTCCCCAGCATCCGCTCCACTAACATACATCGGAACCTGGAGTCTACTCGGTGCTTGCTGGCTGGCCTGTTCCGACATCAGAAAGGTTTGAGTTTGGGTTCCAAAAGCTGCCTCCGCACGGTCTGTCCTTCTTACTTCCAACCCTCTCTCAGTACCTGCTCCTTGGCCTTTGCACCTGCGGGTACTCTGCTGCACCAATTCTAGTGGGCCCTTTCCTATCTGGCCTTACACTGCCCTCGCCGGCCTGACCTCCCCAGCAGCAGCAGCAGCAGCACATCCACTGTTCTCATGTGCCTCTGGCTTGATTTGGCCTCTCAAGCTCCCATCTGAGCGGCACGAGGCAGCCCTCACCAGGTCTTACGAATAATGTGGGGGACACTGCTGAGGAGGAGGGAGGCGAGTAGGCACGGGTACCTGGGAAGCACACCTGCTGCTGCTGTAGCTCCGCTCTTGGTGCTTATCCACAGCCTGATCCAGATGGGCTGAGCAGGATCCAGTTCAGTCCTGCCTCATTGAGAGAGTCTGTTGCTCTGGGGTTTGGTATATCCGGCCAGTGAATGATCACAGTAATGGCTCCCGGCGGTTCCACCATCAGGAACCACGGTTGTTCTTTTCCCTCCTGGATCCCACCTACTGAAGGCTTTTGACCATGCAATGAAGATGCATTTTGCCATTTTCAACTGGTTCAAGTGTACATTTACCTGCTGCTCTGAGTTTCCATTCAGTAGGGCCCTCACCAGTGTTAAAACACTAAAATGGTTCCACAAGACAGAGACTCAAATTACTCGCTTTAGCCAGAGCCTCAGTAATCTCAACTAACTGCACCATTTCCTTCAGACTTTTCAAAGAACGGGACATCAAATAATGGGACTTTCTGGGCAAGAGGAGGCAGGCTGTATCCCCGGGTGGATCGGGTGAAGACGGCTAATTCTGGCTGCAGTTGGCCAGTGAATCGAAATAGTATCTCTAAGGCAACCTGGATGGGCTGCTCCTTAATCATGGGAAGCCCCTGAGCGATGGAGTGGCCCATGTGCCTGAGCTCAAAGTGTCTGCGCAGGAGTAACACGCGTGTGTCTGGAATGAGGCTTCTGGGCAGCAGCTTGAACTCCATGCTGATCCCAGATCGAGTTGTCCCAGGTCCCCAGCAAGGAAGGAAGTGGCACCCTAACCAGCCTCCCCTGTGGGTGCCTAGGGAGCAGCTCCCTGCACCCGGCCCAGAGATCCTGGGGCCCCAGTCTGACTTCTGTCATGATGACTCTCATGCTTATCAAGGAACTTGAATAGGCCCAGGGGACCCCAGAAGGTGCCCCCACTAATGGAAGTGATAACAGTTCAGAATGTTGCTTCATGAGTGAGCATTCTTGAGCAATCACAGGATTACATGTCAGCTGCACAAAGCAAGATCGGGGAGGCTAGGAACTGCTGGCCTGCCCCACTCGGTCGGTTGGACCTTTCGTTCAACAGGTAGTTGTCTGCTCTGTGCAGACTATGGATCCAATGACAGACTTGAAGCAGGTGCCAATTAATAGAAACATGTTGACTTGAGTCTTATTGACGAAAGCACTGGACTGTGTGGATCATAACAAATGAGACATCTTGAGGTAATGTCTCACTGGGCCTAGGGGGTCAAGAGCATAGTCTTGTGACTCACTAAGTTCGATTGGCCTAATATAGTGCACAAAACAGTGTTCTGCACCCTGCTCTGGTGAATAGTGACTAGAATCTTAAGCTCAAGAGCAGCCATCTAAGATTGATCCCTTCTTGTCTGGAAGAAAGGATGATGAAAATTGACAGACATATGGAAGTCATTAGTGCCATGGCCGAAAGGACCATGCGAACATAAACCCTGAGTCCCAAAGAATTAAAGGGTCCCTGGCTCCCACCTCCAAGTGCTCTGAAGAGAATAAAATGAGAAGGTCCTGGATTGGGAGAAAGAGCGTGTAACAAAAATCAAAGTCATACAAGAGGCCAGGCATACTGGGTGAGTCAGGACTGGTGGGGCCTCTAAGACTATGGTCTGCAGTTATCTTTCAGGTCCAGAACTAAACTTAGGTTAACGTAGACCCCTGTGTTAGACAAGGGACTGAACGTAGAGTCTAACTTAGGACCCCCCCCCCCCCCATGTTAGACTCATTAACCATCTCAGATCAAAGGGGCAGGTTGAGCCAAGAAAGAGGCATGAAAACAGGACACACAGGGTCGGGTCGGGGAGGTTAATGAGGGCACATTGAGTGGGTGGCAGTGGACATAGTGAAAAAAATATGTGCATGAATGACTGAATGTAAAACGGATGCTCTGCTGTGTAACCCCCTACCGAACTCATAACAAAAACTTTCTTAAAGAGACGAGGATAATGAAGGGCTAAAGGGCAAAGAAGTCTGCGATGTGTCTGACCCGAGGCTATTTTGAGTGGTCTCCTCTGCATGTGAAAGCTGAGCGATGAATAAGGACTAGAGACGAACCGGTGTGTTTGGATGATGGTGTTCGCATAGCATGCTGACCATACCAGGGACTGCCAGACAATAGAGCCCTCTGTGAGGTGTTGGAGAAGCACACCCAGAATGAGACTTTATCGCTCATCCTTTGGACCGATGATCAGGAGCGATCCGTCCCTGGAGGAGGGAGGGCATCATGCTTGGTAAAGTAGAAGGTCAGCAGAAGAGAAGACCCTCAACAAAATGGACTGGCCACGTGGCTGCCACATCAGTGGGCTCAAACAGGAGGCACTTTTTGCGAGGGCACAGGTCCGGGCAGTGTTTCATTCTGTTGTGCATAAGGTCACTTTGAGTGTGAGCCAGCTCCGTGGCACCTGACAGCAACAAGTGCAGTTACCACAGATGGCTTCTCATGTGCTGGGGCTTTGATGAACAGTCATTTCTTTAGGAACAATAGCTAGTCTCAGCACTCTGGATTCACCTCCATGAACTCCAGCAAGCCGCTGACGGGAGCTTTCTCTCTCTCTCTCTTTGCCAATAGACAAGGGAAGACTTGAATGATGTATGGGGGTGTGCTAGTCTAGGTTGACTAGAAAGACACATCAAGGGATACTGGTGTGTGTAAGAGAGAGTTTTATATCAAAGAGTAATTATATATTTAGAAAATATATACAAGAGGAATAGAACACTGAGAGAGCAACCCAGTCCAAGCCCACAAGTCTATTAGCCCATATGTCTGATACCAGTCTATAAATATAAAGTCTTCTTCAGATTCATGAGGCACGGGCAATGATGCCAAGAAAAACCACTGGCCAGAGGGTGCAGAGTCTTGTGTATCAAGCATCTCAAGCACTGGCAGGAGCCTCTCTGTAGCTTCTCAAGCATTTCAGCACCGGCAGGAATCTCTATGTGGCTTTTTCAGCTTCCGCGGTCTGGTTGCATGAAGGTAAGCCAATAGGGCTTTTCTTGGGGCTCCTCCAGTTTCCAGGATTCAGGGTCTATCAACATGCTTCCGTATTGTCTTGTCAGCTAGACTGTCTCCAAGAAGAAAATTCCGTGAGATTTCTCAGAATTCTCAGGAGACGACCATGTCTACACAGAGTTCTCATTGGCTATCTCCAGATTGACAGGCTAGACTCCACCCCTACACTCCCAATCATGAAACTGACACAAGTACGGGACTGCCACAGCTTCCTTGATAGGTAGACCTAAAGGTATTCGAGCTCTAAGCAGCCAGATGTTGCTGCGAGGCCTGTAAGAAGCATCATTTGTAGTCCAAGCTTTGATTTCTGGCAGCTTGTACAAAAGCCTTGATTCGATTGGCACAAAGCAAAGGGGTTTGAGAGAGTTTGGACAACCCCAACCTTGTGATCATAGTGCTGTTTGTCATGTGCTAAGTCCCCCTATTGAGCTGCAGGATTGAACTTTGGGACATAAGAAAAGATATTAATTCTAATAATACGAACAGTTCCTTTTCTCTGAGAATGTCCACTTGCTGGTGGTGCTGGAGGCTGGCCCTTTCTCAGTATTAGACTGTGGCGGGGAAGTGCCGGTCTGATCCGGTTCTGTACCCAACACGTCTGCCTGTGGCCCAAGAAGAGGAACTATACATGACAGAACAAGGCTACCCCTTGCTTTGTCTCCATTGCTCAGGCCATAGGAGAGTTCCTTTGGGCAGTGCCAAAGCAGGTTGAAGGCTTTCACTGTTCTTAGGAAGTAGCCTTGACTGTCTGCCTCCTGGAGCTTGTCTCCTTTTCTGGACAGAGAATTAGAAAGAGGTTTCAATGTTGTGGAGATCCCAGCGGAAGCCCCCGTCCAACCGGACTCCCCTCCTTGCAGGACCTGTCGTCATCCGCACCGATGAGGCCAGCTCTGAAGTCATGTACCCCAACTACCAAAACTGCTGGAGTCTGAACCAGAGAACCAGGTAATGGCCTCCCCATTCCCCTTCACCAGCAGGGGACAGCTTTCTCCCAGTTTTGCTGATGGGGTTCTCTATTCTGATGGCCTAGCTCATGGATAAAGGTTCGGGGGAATTATCCTTCAGGTCGGATGCCGACTGGGCAGAAAGCAGAGATGTTTTCCTGCACAGCGGCAGCCTCATGGTGCAGGTTCAGGAAGGGGCTGGAGTGAGAATGCCTACAGACATGGGATGTGTGTGTATGTGTGTGTGTGGGGGGGGGGGGCGGTGAACGAGTCTCCCATTTGCACTGCATTTTCCTCCCAGCAGCCCAGTCTTTCCAGGAATGGCAGGTGAGGCAATGGGTGAGGTTGAAAGATGCCCCCATCAGTCATTGAATTGCAAATCCATCACCAGCTTCCCTTCTCTTTCTTGCCTCATTGGATGGTCCTTTGGGGGTGATGGTCCTTTTCCATTTGGGGCATTGCATGGCGGGGAGGGGATGAGATATACAAGATTCAGCGTGTATCTTCAGACAAGCCTGGGGCCCACGTCAAGCATAAGAAGAAACATTCTAGGATATGGCTTGGGAGATTTGGGCTTTGACTGTAGCCCTCCTTGTTACAATTCATTTAAGCTCATGGAATCTGCATTTGCTCATCTGGATCATGGGAGTGATGCCAGCTTACACCACTGGGTTGCTGGGAGGATTAAGTGAGTCCCATTTGTTGAAGGAAGGACCATGAACCTTGTGGTCTTGGAAGCACCCCTCAGGGTAAGGAATGCCTTCTTTTGCTTTGGCAGACACCGGAGGCAGGCTGCCCTGTTGCTGCCGGAAATCTCAGAGGATCTGAAAAAGGTGAAGGAGGGGTTGGGCATGAGCAGTGGTGACGAGGTGGACTTCTTCAGTCTCCGGGACAATTTGTCTGCTGAGCAGGTGAGAGACCCTGGGCCAGGGGGTAGGGGGATGGAGTTACCTGGCTGGAGTTACCCCTAGATGGAGAGCATGTCCTGTGTTAGAGAGAACAGTGGCAGGACTTGCAGAAGGATGAGTGGGGGGCCATGGGATGACATGCAGTCAAGGGGGTCTCCACCCTCAGGAGTGCCAACATGGAACTCTCGTTTGTGCTTCCCAGAATCCCTGTTGCCTTGATGTAAGTGTGCATGTAATAGGTGGTCAGTGGTGTCCCTGCCTATTATTATCATTTTAGGGAGAGGCTGTGTGCACATCAGCAGACCAGAAAAATCTCACATCAAACCAAAAAGTGGATTGCCCTTGTTTAAGTCTATTTTTTTCCCAAAGGATTTGGCCCTGGAGTCTTTTCCTTTCATAAAAAATGTGGAAGAACACACAACAGGAAATACTTTTCTTGGTTTGAAAGCCAGGCACCGGAAAGAGAACTGGCCTGGACCCCTGCGGGGCTCTGGCACTTCTGTGGACAAGAGCAGGGTCTCTCCACAAGCTGACAAGGCCAGAAGTCCTAAGAGAAGGCAGAGTTTATGCAACATGTTTCATGGCAGAAACGGCTTAGAAATCGTGCTGGGGAAAATGAAGGTCTAGAAAAAATTAATTTATGAATCATGTGCCTTATTTGGGTTTTGTTTTTGTCCTTATTGTCTCTAAGTTTTCCAAGACAATTTTTATTTTTTTCAAATGCATGAGAAACCATCAGAAAGGGAACAGGATATGTTTTCCTTGGGCCTCACGCTCCCAGGGCTAGCTAGAGAAAGATGTTGGGGTCAAAGAGCTTTTTTGACCTTGAACACTATTATCACCAACCAGGAGAGGACAGGCTTCATGGAAGTGGCCAGCTTCCAAGCTTAGTACTTTGTGTGTGTGTGTGTGTGTGTGTGTGCCTCAAAATGGAACCTATAACTCTCAGGTACACAGCCTCCCAAGCTGTCCCACCCTGAAGAGGTTCGCTGGGATAATAGAGCAGCGAGCCGTGGACACTGCTCTGTACATCTTGCAAAAGGAAGACAGGTGAGAGGCTTCTTCAGCTGCTGGTAAAATCTCACTGGATCAGGCCTTGGGGTGTGGTGGGGTCAGGGGCAAGGGGCTCATCAATCTACCAAATAAAGTCAGCGTGTGTGTGGAAGCCAGCCCCCCATGACTAATCATGGGTTCACTATGTGCAATTGTATGGTTATAGTATACAGAGATTATAGGAAAGTCATAGAGAATAGGAGAGACAGAAGAGACAGTGAAATGAGGGAGTCCGACACATTTCACAGTAGCAGGCTCACCTCCTGGATGGCCCTGATCTCAACAGCCAGATCTATGCCTAGCATCTTTAGAGGCGTGATTATAGGTAGCCACATACGTCATAGGAAGGGGTTGTACAGTAGGCATAAGCGTGACAGGAAAGGGATGAGGGAGGGCTGTACATGTAATAGGAAGGGGAGGGACTAGGAATACACAGGTGATAAGCAGGACGGACCTAGACTCCATATGGCAGTTTCACGTTGGTCACCCTTGAGTGGACTTGACCTCCCTGGGCTCTCCTTCAGGAGAAACAATCTACTGTCTGTATCAGAAGGGAATGGGCCCTACTTTAGGTGAGACAGACTAGACAGTCTGATTGCTCCAGATGGCTAAGGAAGACTAGCTTCTGACCTGCTTCCATTGACCTCTAAGTGCGTAGTCATTTGCCTTGTGTAGCAAGCAGCTAGTGTTGGCATATATTTGGGGGGAGAAATCTTTCTGTATCCCACAGGTTTTGTGTGTGTGTGTGTGTGTGTGTATGTTTGTGTGTGTGTGTGTGTGTGTGTGTGTCACCCTAGAATCACCCTGTTCTGCCTCCTGTAGGGGCTCAGTCCTAGAACCTTGTTCTTCATGAGCTAGTACTGGTGGCCCCTGCTTCCACTCACTGCGACACAGAACCGGGACTCACTGCCCTCCTGCACGTTCCTTGTGGCTGACTGTCCTTTTGCTTTAAAGGTTAAAAGATCCAAATGGGAGAGGTTGGGGGTAAAACAGAGATGGCTGACGTTGTTCGTTGCCGGACAATTAGAAAATCATTTTTTAAAAATTCTCATTGTCATTTATCTCTGGCTTTACCGATGAATGCACTAAGACCAAGAGTGGGTAGTTACCTTGCTGCGGGTCCCTCTAGGAAGTGGCTGAATCAGGACGGGACCCAGGTCCTCTAACCACAATCATGTGTTTTCTCTATATGGCTAATGACCTCCCACCACCAAGTCACTCCCAACAACCTGTAGCCACCCTGCTGGGTGGAGTAGACGTGCTCTCGAAGGTTTCTGAGATCCTTATGGGAGCAGACAATCCGACCTTCCGAAGGAGTGTCTAGTGGGTTTTAACTGTCAACCGTAGGGTTAGCAACCTGCCACTTAACGCACTGCACCACCAGGGATCCTTGTCCTCTGATGGGCTCGTATTTTAGAAAGCCTAGCCCTGCCCACCAGAGGGAACATGGCTCTGACCCGATCAGGAAGCTCCCTTTATTCCGAGACTGATGGCCGGTGAGCGTTCAGCTTGCACCCGCCTTAGGGACCTTGGCAAAGAGGGAGGAGAGGAGCAGCCCTGGGAAGGGCGAGTGGGAGTGCGAAGTCTCTCGTTTCCAGAATGGGCATGGTCTGCTGCCCCCGAGGCAGGGCCTCTGTGGGCTTTCCTCCCACCTGGCGTCAGTCTGCCCACTGGTGCGCTAACCTCGGCCCTCCGCCCGTTGCCACTACCTGCAACTTACCAGCTTCCCTTGTTTTGTTCCCTCCAGATCTAAATTGTCACTCACGCTCTGCCCTCCAGCTCTCTCTCTCTCTCTCTCTCTCTCTCTCTCTCTCTCTCTCTCTCTCTTGCTTTTGCTCTCAGTACACATGGTAGGCCCTGCAGCTCTGTCATAGCTGCTTGTCTCTTCTCTTACTATATCACCAGAGACAATCTGTAAACAAATAGGCATGACTGTGTTCCAATAAAACTTTATTTATAAGAACGGGCAGGCCAGGTTGGCCTCTGGCCAGTTTGCTTTCTCTTGCTATAAATCTTTACAAATGAGACCCGATCTACTTTCCTTTCTGTTCCAATTAGACCTGATCTCATAAAGCTACTGTTTCCTACAGAGCAGAGGGTCACAGCCCTGCAATGCAGCCCACACCTGCCTGGCTTGGCCTGCACACCTTCTTCTGGAGAGAGCATGTAGCATGTGGGCTTGGTTACCTACAGTGCAGTTCTTGATCAGAGCAGTTTACCTTTGCACCTTGAAGAAAGCTGCCCTAAGCCTTCCTAGGTCCCTTGTGTTGGTGGTGAGGCTAAAGATAGTTCTGGATATCCTGAGAGATGTTTTTCACTCTTCCATCAAAGGTCAGAGACTTTGAGCTCCTCCCCTTCCCCTCTATCCCAGCTTTTCTGCCAGTGTAAGACCTGCAGGGATGGAACCACAGAGCCAGCTCTGGGGACACTGTCTCTGAACTTCCTGTCCAATCAAATAATATGTAAATCAGGAAGCTCCCGCTTTCTAAATTCAAAAGAAAGTGTGTTATCACAATGCTTCCTTCTGGTCCCTGGGTCCTTCCCAGCGTGGTGCTCTCATTCCTAAAGGTCTCATCCTGCACATCTCTTCCCCGTTTTCACTCCCAGTCTGTTCCCACCCTCCCCACAAGTTCACTGCTGTTGGGGTTGGAAGTCTTTGTTCCCAGAGAAGCTGCAAACCTGAGACAGTGCCGGTTTCCCTTGTGCCTCAGTGTCCCTCAGCTCCTGCTGCTGTCCCAAGTCTGAGTGCCCGGTGTGACCTGGTGCTTCTGTGTCATTCACTTGCCACAGGGAAAGTATTCAGTTGGCCATCGGCCCTTTCCTCCATCTCCTGGAGCACAACCTGCTGGAAGCCGTGAACCCCACCACTCCACCCAGCAGGATCAGGTACTGGCATGGCTCCAGCTGAGGGGAGGGTCTTAGGGAACAAAAATCAGCCAGTGACTCGGGTGAGATGGTCATGGGTCCCTGGGCCCTTGGCAGTTTGCAGCAATTTTACTTTTCCTCTCATCACACTTCTATGGGGTGAAATTTTTCATCCGGGGGGGAAAAAAACCCTTGAATTTATGCAATTTATTTTCCCTTAACTAATTGAACACTCAAGGTTAGGGGGGGAGGGGGTTGAACAGTTCATGGGTGGAAAACCCTCCAACTTCTCTACATTACATTTTCCACACAATTTTTTAAGCCCCCTTGTAAGTCAAACAGAACAACTGATTACAGCAGCACCCCAAGAGGCTCTCACATCAGCCCCAAGCACAATGAGTTGCTGAGTGGGTTGTGCAGTGTGAATGCCTTCCTGGAGAACGAGGTGGGCATGGCAGCTTGTCGGCGAGATGTTGGAAATAGATCCTGACGCTCCCCTGCACCCCTTCTCCATGCGTGGAGCTGTGGGGGGGTGGGGAGGGAACACGTGCCCCTCCAAGTGCTGCCTGCACAGTGCTAGCTGCGGCCTGGTCAGGGAGCACGTTAGTCTCAGACCGGAGACACTTGGGCGATCTCTATCCACCGTGCTGTGGGAGAAGTGCAGGAATAAGCTGCCACCGTGGGTGAGAGGGACTCCACAGGAAGCCTCAGTGGGCACTTGGGACGGGTCGCATGAATGGTGAGTTTGAACAGGAACAGTCCAGAACTTGACGTCAGGATTTATCACAGAGCATCAAGCAAATGCCCTTCCTTTCCCGGGGGGCCCACGATGCCTGTGCACTCCCTGGTGGTTTCTTGCCACCGTGGGCCTTGCATCTGTGGGGAGAGGCAGGACCCGGGGATGGGTCTCCTAGGGTAGGGCCTCAAAGACACAACATCTTGCCCTGGAGACAGGTGCCCGAGTCAGGCAGAGACAGATGACAAGAGCATCTTTACCACGGGGTCAAGCCCTTTGCAGAGCACTTTCTGGGTTCTTTCAAAGGAGCTGGGTGTCCCTAAGCTGCAAGCCTTCCGAAATGTACCCTACTCAACTCATGGCTGAGGATAAAGCCTTCACTGTCAGCAGGCAGATCCCAGAGAGATGAGAGCAGAAGGACCTGCTGCCACCCCCCAGGGCAGCGGGGAGCAGGGCCTGGGAAGCTCGGAGAGGTGCTCTGGGGCGAGGGTGCAGCCACCTTGTGAAAGCACCCAGAGTGGGGAATAGGGTTCTCTCCACTGTCTGCTCCCAAGAAGATTTGAGCCGGGCTCAACTGATAGGTAGGCATCACCTAGTTTCTGGGTTCCTTGCTCTCAGGGGGGCAGCAGTGCCCTGGCCTCGGAAGTCCCAGGGTAAAGGAACGTTCCTGTTTTGCAGAAAGCTGTACCTCTATGCAGTCCATGATGTGACCCTCATGCCTCTCTTAATTGCCCTGGGCATCTTTGACCACAAATGGCCCCCGTTTGCAGCCGACGTGGCCCTAGAACTCTACCAGCATAAGGAGTCGAAGGAGTGGTTTGTGCAGCTGTATTACCACGGGGAGGTAAGACACCTGCAGTGGGCGTGGGTGGCGACCAGGCACCCTCTGCTCAGCTTTACCCATCACGCACAACCCCCGCCTCGGGCCTGATGGTGTCTCCGTTGGCAGAATCGTCCCTGCGATTCCTATTAGGGGAACCCAAGCAGAGGGGAGGAATCTGGTGGCGGGCTCGGACGTGGACTGACTCCTAGTTATGGGGTCTCCCTTCTCCGCATCTCCTGAATGTCCCCACCAGGCTGGTACCCTCTTGGTCGTGCAGCCGACTGGAAAGAGAACGGTGGCACGGTGGGAGGTGGGGTCAGTTGGCAGCTTCGTCAGGGTGTGGCCAGGCCCGAGCAGAGAGCCTTCTTCAGGGATCCTGGGTCCTTAAGGATAATACGTTAACTCTGTCCTCTGGCTGTGTTCTAAAAGTGGGCCCTGGTGTTTTTAACCTGGATGGTGCATGCAGATAACAGTTCGAGCCTCTGAAGGAAGGGTTCTTGGTGGGCCTGCTGGACTTTGTCTCTCCCACAGGAGCAAGTGCCGAGAGGATGCCTGGAAGGGCTGTGCCCGCTGGACAAGTTCTTGAATGCCATGTCCGTTTATACCTTAAGCCCAGAAAAGTACCGCAGGCTCTGTTCCCAAGCACAGATGACAGGACTTCGGCATGGAGAGTGACTCCTCTGGAGAGAGAGGACTTGTTGACTTTTGGAATAAAATGTCTCTTCCCAATGCCTGCGACTCTGTGTTTGATGGGGGAGGTCAGGGTGTTGTCCACCCTGTAGGGTGTTGTCTGGGGATGGGTTGTCTAGAGACAAAACCAGTGACATTCCCAGGTGCACAAGAAAGGACTTTCTCTCAAGAAGTAATTTTATATTGAGAAGACATCCCCCCACCCCCCACCCCCCGCCAAGCCAAACCGCCATCGAGTGGATGCCGACTCCCAGAGACGATAGGACTGAGCAGCACTGCCCCAGTGCATTTCTGAGATGAACTCTTTACGAATTTTCCTTTCTTCTAGTGAGGACTGGTGGTTTCAAACCACTGACTCTGCCATTAAGAGCCCAAGGCCTCATCACCATGCTGCCAAGGCTCCTCAGGAAGGATTTCTAGCTGAGTCCAGTTCAAGACCTTGGGTCTGATGGTAACCGGAGGCCTCGTTAGACTCAGGTAGCTGAAGGCTGATGACACAGAATGATGCAGCAGCTTTTAGGGAGCTCAGAGGCTGCTTGGTGCAGAGTCAGTCGCATCCAAGGTCGGTGGAAACCTTGTGGGGACGATTGTCCAGGTGGGTGACCCACAGAAGGCAGACACAGAGCCACAATGAGGAGGAAGTCAAAGCGCAAGACGAAGAAATCCCCAGCATCTCTTATGAGAAAGGGCAAACCTCCCAGAAGGCATCATCAGGCTGTGACCTGATTGACAGGTTGGACCCCATCACTTTCACACATGTTCAAGTTGACATGGAATCTAACCAGCTCGGAGATCTCTTCTGGCAAGGAGAGAGGAACCGTTGAGAGCAGTGGCTTGACTTTCATCCCTGGAAGCATCTGCAGGGGACACAGGCCGGGGAACATCACGGCTTTGTCAAATTGCGTTGTTTGGGGCCTTGCGTTCTTTGCTGTGTCTTCATTTCACACACGTTTAGTGAGCACCTGCTAATTCTCGTAACAGGACCGGTTCGAGTTGCCATGGAGCCCGTTCCTACTTGTGGGGACCCACGTGTGTCCCAGCAGACTGTGTACCCAGGTTTTTAGGGACGGGAGGAACAACACCATAACCTTTGGTCCAAGATGCCGCAATCCGCCAACCTTTCAGGACCAGTCAAGGTTGGAGACCATCTGCACTGCTGGGGACGCCCACCTACTAGCTACTGATAAAAGAGGAAAGGTTCTGCCCTCAAGGCGTTTCTGCCCAATGGGAGAGGCAGATGAGTCGTCTGGGATGACATAGGCGGTGTGTGCTGCATTGTGATCACGGGATGTGAGGGGCTGTTTGGGTGATTTAAGAATGTCCTGGACCCAATAGGTGGCTCGGGTAGGAGGAGGTGGGAGGGGCGAGTGAGGAAAACAGTTGGGAAAGGGCTGCGTCTGACTGGATTCTGCCCTGGGCCCAGTAGGGAAAGACAAGTGGACATGAACCTGGTCAGCAGGAAGGGAAGGGGACCGAGGGTGGGTGCAGGCGAGGCTGGAAGGGCCGGAGACATTGCCAGGCAGTAAGACAGGGCCCTGCCGTGAAGACTCGGCAGCAGGAGGAAGCAGAAAGGCCCCTCAGCTTCGGGGCTGGGGCTCCAGCAGTAAACAAGAGGGTTCTGCAGTAGGGGGGTAGGAATGACTCTCAGCATAAGGACTCTGTCTTGACCAGATGCTTCCCCGATGTCCTTGTCACCTTTCTTATTCTTTCCCAGACTACCCCAAGCATTCCTGGTCTCAAAGCACCAATCCCTTTACCGCTCAGGAAGAGTGACAGGGGCAAAGCCTCACTGTTTCCTGCTGCCCAACCTTGCCCACAGCAGAGGAGGAAATGTCCCTCCTCCTGCCTGAATCGGCCTATGAGCCCCTTTGCTCTTCGTGTGTTTTAGTCCTCTGTGGACTCCTGCCTATCAACTTTCTGCCTCTCCAGGATGCTTCCCTCCTTCCAAAACAGCAACCATACCTCAAACCTGCACCTCCATTCTCCCTCCCTGTGGGCTACCACCTGTCCCCCTTTCTAGCCCAGATTCCTCAGAGGGACCTGTATTCTCTTAACTCCCACTTCCTGCAAGGTCTTGACCTGGACCCTCACCCCCTGTTGACTGACCCAAGCAAAGCTGTCACCCGTCATCTCAGTGCTAAATCCTTTGTGGGGTTCCTGGTCCTTCTTTCACTTGACTTTCTGTAACCCCGGACACTCCTGACTGCTCACTCTTCCTTGACATGTTCTTCCTTGACCTTCTGTCATCACACACTCCCCTGGGACCACTCACACTTTGCACCCTTTACTGTCCCTCTGGCTGGTTCCCCCCAGGCATCCTGGTCAACTCCCAGGCTTCAGCTGTCACCTTTATGGTGTGGGGTTCCGCTGGATTCTCTAGAGGAGCAAAAACAGCGCCACCTATAGACAGATGGAGAAATGTCAATCAAGAAAATGGCTCGCAGTTGCAGAAGCAGGCAAGTCCCCACACAGGCTGGTGGCTACAGAGGTGGGTCAGCCCAACGGGCAGCGGGGCAGGCGTGTGACTGGAGAGAGACCTGACTGCAAGATCAGCAGAGGAGATGGCAGGCCAAGGATGGCGCTCGGGATCAGCAGGCAGTTTGCAGGGCGTTGGCTCAAGTTCAATGAGCCAGATGCGGGATGCAGACCCAGCAAAAGGCAAGCAAGCTTTCCCACACTGTCCTTATATAGGAAGTCCGCCTCACCCTCGAGTAACTTCCTTTAAATTGGACCAGGGCTGTGTCCCAAGTGAAGGGATTTGCACTTGACCCTAGTCTTCCCACAACTGCTCACAGCGGATCCCATCATGGAGTTGGTTGCATCAGGCTAGTTCACCTCCTGGCAGATCCCTGACCCAGTAAAGTTGACACAAAGGCGAATGAGTGCACTTGTCAACTCTCAGAGCTACCAGATCGAGTTCTCTAGGTCTTTCTGCTGAGCTTCAAACACGTATGCCCACCTGAATGTCCCATATGAGAACCAAACCCTTTCCCCTCCCCAGGCTTCCTTATCCCAATGAAAGGCACCATCATCCCACACAGTTGCTAAACTAGAAATCTGTCGCCCCTTCATCTAACTCACCCCCATGTCCAATCAGTTACGTTCTTCAATATTGCCTGGACACGTCACGAATCTGTTCAGGTCTCGCCATTCTTAAATCTTCAATAGACCATCTCACTCTCTGCTGATTATTGTATTTCTTATTTTGCTAAGAAAGTAAAGCAAGCAGAAGAGGACTTTTGAGCCCTCCCCCCAGCACGACCACCAGCACCTCTAAATCTGCTGACCCCATTGTTTTGCCGCCCACCAGGCCTGCCCTCCGTCCATCCTGTTCCTGAGGCTGAATCAGCCCTGTTCTTAGCCAAGGCCCAACTTTACCTTGGATGCCTACAGTTTTTTTTATGCTTTGTTACTTTTCTCTTCTAATTATTCTATTCACATACAAATATGTTCTAAAATCTGTCGTCCTAAAAAAAAAATCCCTCACACCTTTCAGCTACGCTTGCCCTTTTCTTTCTCTTCTTTATAGCAAACCCCCTTAGAAGAGCTGTTTCTACTTGTCGCCTCCTGTGTCAGACAGGGGTCTTCTAGAGAAATAAAATTCAGGACACTAGTAATGCCTTTTTATATGTTTATATACTGAGGAAGATATATAAGATAAAAAGATAACAAGTTAACTATAAGGCAATACAGATTACTCGGTGCAACTCACTTAAGATATATAAAATAAAAAGAGAAAGTTAACTATAAAGCAATACAGATTGCT
>PVJH01011044.1:0-70725 GCA_004026705.1 Nesogale talazaci | reverse complement strand
TGGAATCCAACTTGTTATAGCCGGACATTGTTGCCTTGGGTGTATGGCCTTCTATAAAGACCTTGGAAACCCCTCTCCTGCAACCTTGCCTTCCTGCTTGCTAGGACTCTGCTGGACCCCCATCATGTCTCCACCGACCTTGGATTCACTTGACTCTGACCTACTGGCTCATAATCTTCCAGCATTCTGCATCACTGCACGTAGATGCAGTTTGGCTAAAATCTGAAGAGTGCCTTATGGTCTACTCTCAGGCCTATGGACACTTGAGTTGGACTAGGCAGGGACACTGTTGATATGTTGATATAAAGCTCTTTCTCATCCATATCTGAATGTCACTGCATTCATTTTTCTAGTCAGCCAGCCTAACACACTAGTAGGTATGACTTAACATGCTAAAGAAAAGTATTAATGGATTAGAAAAATACTTTTTCTCTTCCTCCAGCCCTCCTCCAATACCTATAACACAGGATGAACTCTAAGCCAAGTGTGCTGAAGTAAGCTGTGCTCGTTATATAATCTCCTGTCAACTGGAGGGAATTAAGAGTGAAGGGGTGGAGTTCAGCCTCTCAATTAGGCCACAACTTGATGACCTCATTTAGAGGTGCAGCTGAGATAAATAGCTCACTGGAGACTGGGCCCACTCTCTCTCTCTCTGCCCTCCCCTGAAGTTGAGACACTCAGAGAGCTGAAGGAGCCACATGATGACCTGCACGGTGTCGAGATGCTTCCACCTTCACTGGATCCACAAGACTTTCCACCCACTGGCCCCTGATCTTCCAGCATTCAGCATCATTGCATGTGATGAATGAGTCCAAAGAGGAATGTATGGACTAGTATTAGATATAAGGAATTATGCCCAATAATATCAGAATTTTGGATTTGATCAGCACTAGGCTGGGATGTTTTCTCAATCGACAATTGCTCTTTGGTATAACTCTCTTTCTTATACATATATGAATATCCCTGGATTTGTTTCCCTAAGCAACCTAGACTAACACATAAGCCTTGAGTGTAGCCAAGACTGAGGTGACCTGCCTCATCTGACTGGTGAGCAGCAATGTGGGTGGGGCGTTCCTGGACCCAAGCCATTGAGAGGCATACCATTCAGAGCTTCATCAATATTGGAGGAAGCCATCACCTGGAGGCCAAAGTCCACAGCAGAACCAACAAAGCAGGAGAGGTGGATCCAGAACAGCATTCACTACGGGTCATCATGTTCCTGTCATTACCAGAATAACAAGGTCCTTGGTTGGCAAAAGGAGGAAGACAGAGGAGGAATAGAAAGGAGGAAATTGTGTTTGTTTTTTCTCTTTAGTGCAACTACTTTAAAATAGGTTTTTCTTATTATATAAGTAAACTTGGGTGGGGAGACTTAGGAAACATCTAACAGTGAAAGACAAATAGCAAATTTTCATAATTCCATGACTCAAATGTAACAACTATTCAAATTATTTTTATGAGTTTCTTTACAGACTTCTTCCTATGTGTTTTTCCTTGATCGTTGAAACCCCCCTTCTTTGACCATATTTCAGTGGGATGCTGCCGAAGCCTCCCTTCTGCACTTGGACTTAAAAGGCATTTTGAGGCACAGATTGCTTTCCAGAAGAGCTGTACAAGTTTATACTCCCACTTGCAGGTCATGGGATTGCGTACCTCACCTCTTTTCCCCTCCCCTCACTTCACGATTGTGGCAGTCATGTGCTTATGTTAATTTTATAATTGAAATATAGGGGTGGAGTTTGGCCTGTTAATCTGGAGATAGCCATTGAGTAGCCAATGAGGCCTCTGTGTGGGCATGGCTTTCACCTGAGACTCCTGGGAAATCTCGCGGTATTTCCCTCATGAAGATGAGAAGCTATCTTCCCCAGTTGTTGGGAGTTAGTTTCAGAGACGATTAATCACGGACAAGACAAGCTGGCAGCGTTGGAGGAGGCTGGAGTAGCCGGCAGAGAGACCACATGGCTTTGGCCTGATGGAGCCGGACCTCTGAGGCTGGGGCAGCCACATGGAGACCTCTGCCAGCGATGAATTTCTTCTGTCACCACGGGATGCTGTTGATGGACCCTGAGCCCTGGAAGCGAGGAGCCATGGGGAGACCCCTGTCAGTGCCGGGACTCTGCATCCACTGACCTGTGACTTCATGGGTCGGAAGGAGACTTTATGGACTGATTTCGGGCACATGGTTTAATATTGGACTTGTGACTTTGAGCTGGACTGGGCTGGGATGTTTTCTCAATGTCTTGTTCCTCTTGAATATAAAACCATTCCTTATATTCATATGTGTGTCCTTGAATTTGTTCCTCTAGTCTACCCAGACTAACACAACGATGGTACGCCAAATAATTTATAAAGCATTTTACTCACTCAGTGTCCTCCAGGAGGCTTCAGCTCACAGCCACAGCAGACACAGATCAAAAGGCTGCCCAACCTTTCTCTGTCTTCACAATTATTGGTACCCTTGAGTCCGTTGTGGTCACTGTGGATTAGGGGTGAATTCCAATAGAGGGGGCACACCTTCTAGCAATATATTATGGTCCATAGGGTTTTCATTGGCTAAGTTTCAGAAGTAGCTCACCAGGCCTTTCTTCCTAGTCTGTCTTAGATAGAAAGATTCACTGAAACCTTCCCCCCATGGGTTTATATTTAGAATATTAGTATCACACCTTTCAGCATCATAGCAACACATAAGCCATCACCGTACCATGAGCAGCCAGATATGTGGCATGTTTAGCCAGTTGTTAATGTTGTTAAGTCAGACATAAGTCAAATCCTAGAGGAGCCCTGGTGGTGTCGTGGGTTAGATACTGAACTACTCACTGTAAGGACCCGCCACTTGTCTGTCAGTTTGTTGTACTTGTGCGTTGCTATGATTCTGAAAGCCATGTCACTGCTGTTTCAAAAGCCAGCAGGGTCATCTGAAATGACCAGGTTTCAGCAGAGCTTCTAGACTAGCTGTTCTCAACCTGTGGGTCATGACCCCTTTGGGGGTCGAACAACCCTTTCACAGGAGTCACCTGATTCATAACAGTAGCAAAATCACAGATATGAAGTAGCAACAAAAATAATTTTATGGTTAGGTAGTTACCACAACATGAGGAATGGTATGAATTAGGAAGGTTGAGAACCACTGCTCTACACACAAGAACACACAAGAAAGAAGAACGTGGCTCCCCACTTCAGAGGAAGAAACCCCTGGAAACGTTATGTAGCACTTCTAAACATTGTCAGATACTGAAGACCTAATAAATGGCAGTAGAACATTATGGAATTAGAACCAACTTCTAGGAGATAGTACAGATCCTGTGGGTATTAGAGCAACACCAATTTAGCTGAGAGAGAATACTAAAAGGTGGAAGAAGGAAGAGTGTGATGGTGGGGCAGGAGGAGGCAAAAGGAAACACAGGAAAGCTCTAGAAAGCAAAACTATAGACAGAAGTATTAACAGAGGTGTGTACTTATGTAAATACATTAATCCATAAAAATAGAGGTATTGGCCTATGTACATATATTTATAAGGCAATACACCAAGGCTGCACATGGGCCTTGGCCCTCAGCTCATATCCTCCCTCAATACAACGGCGCTTTGTTCTAACAAAATGGCATTTTGTGGTGCTCACATCCCCCCCTACACACACACACACACACACACACACATCACTGAAGACAAAATGCAAGCATATATAAATGTGGTGAAAACAGTGGATAGTGCCTGGCTATTAAAAGATGTAGCATTTGTGGTCTTAAAGGCTTGATTTTAAACAAGTGGCCATCCGACAGTGAAACAACAAGCCCACCTGGAAAAAGCACACCAGCCAGTGTGATCATGAGGTATCATTGGGACTGAGTACCAGGCACCAGAAGATTCATAACAAATAAACAACAAACAAACAAAAACACATTGGTCAGAATGAGGGGGGGTCAGAGCAGAGACCCCAACCCCATGTGTAGACAAGGGAACATTCCCCCACAGAGGGGTCACAGGGAAGGGATGAGCCCATCAGGGTGCAGCAGAACACTGATGGACCATGCCAGAGATCTCTAGCTCCTTGAGGCTTCCTCACTCTCTACTTCCCACCCTGGACTAGACCGGAACATATGCATAGATATAGGTGAGAGATTAAACTCACGACACATGGAACCCAGGAACAGGAATGAGAATAGAGAGAACAAAATGGTAGGGGAAAGTTGAGGAGAGGAGGGGAAGAAGAGAGTACTGATCGCAATGAATGGTACATAACCACGTGCCCCTCCAGGAGGAAGAACAGCAGAAACCAGAGGGGGAGGCAGGCAGTGGTCAGTATGAGATATGAAAATAATGACAATCTATAATCTATCAAGGAGCCATGCGGGTTGGGGGGTAATGGTGGAGGTAAAGAGATGAAAAAAAAGAAAAAAAAGAGGAGCTGATCCCAAGGGCTCAATAGAAAGTAAATGTCTAGAAAAGAATGATGGCAATGTATGTACCAATACATCTGATACACTTGATGTATGGATTGCAGAAAGAGTTGTAAGAGCTTCCAATAAAATGATCTTGTGCCGATCATGTACTTTGGTGTTAATTTCATGATTGGGAGTGTAGGGGTGGAATATAGCCTGTCAATCTGGAAATAGCCAATGAGACCTCTGTGTGGGCATGACTTTCTCCTGAGAATTCTGGGAAATCACACGGTATTTCCCAGATGGAGATGAGAGACCATCTTCCCAGTTGTTGGGAGTTGCTTGACAAGATGGCAGTGTCTGAGGAACCGGAAGAGCTGGAGGAGAAACCACATGGCTATCCTGATGGAGCCAGATTTCTGAAGCCGAAAAAGCCACAGAGAGACCTCCTGCCAGCGCTCACATGTTTCTATCACCAATGGATACTGCTGATGGACCCTGAGCCCTGGAAATGAGGAGCCATGAGGGGACGCCTGCCAGAGCCGGCACTCTGCACCCAGTGGCCTGTGACTCTGTGAGTTGGAAGGAGACTTTATAGACTGGTATCGGACATATGGGCTAATATCGGACTTATGACTTTGAACGGGACTGGGCTTTCTCAATGTTCCATTCCTCTTGTATATAAACCTTTCCCATATATCCATAAGTCTGTCTAAGAATTTGTTTCTCTGGTCTACCTGGACTAACACAGATCTAAAAAAAAAGGGGGGGGGGTTGGATATTGAATAAAGAAGACCAAAGAAGAACCAATGCCTTTGAGTTGTGGTGCTGGCGAAGAATATTGAAAATACTATGGACTTCCATTTTGGAAGAAGTCTGACCAGAGGACTCCCCAGAGGCAAGGGTGGCAAGACTTCATCTTATATACTTTGGACACAACCACAAGAACAATGACTATGGCCCAGGACCAGGTAATACTTCATCTTGTTGTACATCAGGTCGCTATGGGTCTGGACTGACTTGGTGGCACCTGACAACAAGTACCACTACAAGGTCAGTGGCTCAAAGCCACCAGAGACCCCTTGGGAGTTGTTGACAAGCCTGGTGCTCAAAGCACGGGAGAACAAAGCACTGCCCAGTCTTTTGTCATCCTCACATTCGTTGTTATTCATGAGCCCACTGTTGAAGCCACCATGTCAATTCATCTTCCTGGGGCTCTTTCTTTTTCTTTTTTGATGACCTTGTATTTCACTGTGGTATGCTGATATTTTTTAGAGAAATGAAACCAGTGACACTCATATATATATATATATATATATATATATATATATATATATATATATAAAGAGTCTTTAGACTTGCACAGCTCCCAGTTGATGAAGCAGGAACAGCAGTGGGAAGCTGAGAAAGGACAGCTTGATGAGTGCAGTCTCAGGACACCATAGCATGGACTGCCAACCCTAGAGCCAGAAGCTTATTCCAGGGAAACAGGATGGGGAAGAGGGCCAAGAGAGATAGAGAGATGTTTCCAGGGTCTGTCTTCCAAAAAGGCCATCCATATTCCCAAGGAGGCATCTTCAGGCTCCACATAGGTCTCCAACATTGACATAAAAGCTAATCATCCCCTTTACCAGGCGAGATGTTCTTTTCCAGAGACTGCTCCCCCCGATAACATGTCCAAGGTCTGTAAGAAGAAACCTAACACTCTTACTTATAAGGAGCGTTTTGGCACTACTTCCTGCGAGACAGAGTTGTTTGCTCTTCTGGCAGTCCACATTATGTTCAATATTCTTCACTGAGATGATAACGCAAAGGCAACCATTTTTCTTCAGTCTTTCTTATCTGTTTCTCAGCTTTTCCCTGCATATGAGAGGATCAAAAATACCAGGGCTTAGGGCAGGCACACTTCTTCTGTCTTCAAAATGATATCTTTCCTCTTTAACACGATAGAGAGGTCCTGGGCAGCAGATTTGTCCAATACAATATGCCATTTCATTTCTTGACTGCGGCTTCCAGGGGAGTTGTTGGTAGATCCAAGTCAAATGAAGCCTGATTACCTTCATCAATACCCTGTATAACTAGAACAACTGGATTACCCCTAGCTCTTGGCTGTCGTGAACTTCTTTGGAGAAAATCAAGGTGTAAAAGTGGACAGATTGAGATACGTTCTTATTCTACAAAAGAAGAGGGGGGGTGGCTCTCATCACCTGCTTGGCCCTTCTAATCACCAGCGACTTCCTCCCCAATTCTCTTCCCAGAGCTGTGGCCTATCACATTTTTTGTGCCAAGGTTTCCTCTTTCCTAAAGTGAAGTGAAGCTATCTGCATGTTTCTTTTTTGCAATTTTCCTGCCTTAACTTCTAGAAAAGTTCCTGGGCTCAGAATCCTTTGGCCTGTCCACAGTAGCTTTCTCTTAGCTCTCAAATCTGTCTTCTCCCCTTCCCGACTGGCAGCGCTGCCTTCTCTTCCTCCGCCTTTTGGGGATTAGGAGGAGGCAGGCAAACATCCTGCCTGGGGTTTTTAATTCTGTGGCTTTAAATTTAAAGACTCAACGTGCTTCCGAGATGATGGTGCTGAGGATGGAGAGCCCAGCACTGCCCTGAGCAGCTAGCTGTTTCTTGACTGAACATTGCGTTTGCTGTGTTATTGGCTTTAATCCCCAGGGTTGCAACATGGGTTTCACCACGATTCCCAAGCCCCTTTTCCAGAGGGAGGCAATTTGGGGAAGAAGGCTGAATTTCCATCACTTGATTTGTACATGGCGAGGCCATGCCTAACGCGCTTGATACTACAGAGGCCCTCCTTCCTCTCTCACTTGGTGTTACAGGGTCTCCATGCCACGCCCAGTTCTATTCGTTCCGCCAGGCTCACTCACCATCATCAACGGAGAGAAGATCGAAGATGTCTGGGGTTCCATTTTGCCGTGATCCACAATCGACGCTCACGGAAGCAGGAGCCAAGAGGACAGTCGATGCCTTACGTTACATAAATCCGCACAAGACCTCTTTACAGTGTTGGAAAGTAAGAAGGTTGCTTTGAGGACTAAGTGAGGCCTGATCCAAGCCATGGTATTTCCAATGCATGTGATAGTCGGCTTTTAAATAAGGAAGACCAAAGAATCGCTATCTTTGAATTATGACATCATAATTCAGTACCATACAGACACCATAATTCAATACCAACAGACATCATAAGTCAGTGCCAATAGAATAGACAGTCCTGTCTTGGGAGAAGCACCACCAGCATGCTTCTGCGACAAGAATGGCTAGACTTTGTTTCATGTACTTTGAAGAGACCAGGCCTTGGTGAAAGCCATCGGGCTTTGTAGAGTGAAGGGCACCAGAAAAGAGGAAAGTCCTCAAGGAGAGTGATAGACACAGGGGCTACATCCCCAGGTTCAAACATAAGAACTATAGTGAGGATGTTGTAGAGTCAGCCAGGTGTTATTTTGTTCCGCTGCGCATAGGGCTTCTATGTATCGGAACCGTCTTGATGCCACCTACCAACAACAGAAACAGCCTCACTTACTCCTTTAACAGCAGCAGCTTAAGCAGCATAGCACTAAGAATTGGAAACCCCATCCTAGATATGTGCAGAAAATCGGCTTCCAACCCAAAGGTAACTTGACATTCTAAGCAATGATGAATGTTGTAACCTCTCACTGCAGATTACAGAGCCCAAATGTTGAAGCCCAAATTTCAGTCCACAGGAACCTCAGAAGAAAGACCTGGCAATCAAAAAACAAAAAACCAACCATAGTCATTGAAAACCCCAGGGAACATAGGTTTACTTGGATGCGACTGGGTTAGTGTGAATCAGGCTCAAAGGTAACTGTTGTTTTCAGTTGTCCCAGACTGCTTTGTGAATTGCTTCTGTCTTCTCCTGATGTTGTTCCAGACTGTGGTGCTCCTCACATACACCCCACAATACACTCTCCCTAATGAATTTATGTGTAATGTATTTACGTATAATGTATTAATGCTTTACTCTTTTTAAGACAGTGTTCATTGGGTTACTAGACCCCAGGTCAGCCGGTCAGAGGGACAAAGGTGAGACTTTCTCGTTCCATAAAGATTCACAGCCTGAAACCCCACAGGGGTTATGTTCTAGTCCATGCATCTCTATGAGACTGTATGGCAATGACATTTGTTCTTTTCTTTTCTTTTTGTTAAATACCCAGGGTTGGTTATAGATGCTTTGCTGAAGACTTGGTAGAAACAATGATATATTTTTTTTCAATTTATTTTTTCTTGCTTCTTTTTTTTTTTTTTTTAGAAAAGAAAATCATTTTATTGGGGCTCTGACAGCTCTTATAACTTTCCATACATCAATCGTATCAAGCACATTTTGTACATAGGCTACAATCATCATTTTCTAAACATTTACTTTCTATTTGAACCCTTAGTATTAGCTTCTATTCCCCACACCCCGATCTCTGACCCCTTGATAAATTATAAATTGTTGTTTTCCTATATTTTATAAATATAATTTTATTGGGGGCTCATAAAACTCTTATTACAATCCATCCATTGTGTCAAGCACATTTGTACATTTATTACTGTCATCATTTTCTTTTTTAAAAAAATCATTTTATTAGGGTCTTGTGCATCACTTTTCATAATACATAGATACAGATACTGTGCCAAGCACCTTCACTCGGCATCATTTTCCAAATATCTGCTCTTCCACTTGGGCCCTTGATATCAGTTCCTCATCTCTTCCCCTCTGTCGCTGCTCATCCCTCCCCCACCAACCCTCAATACTTTATAAATTTTTATTGTTTTGTCATAGCTTACACTGCCCCATATCTCCTCTTGCCCACTCCTCTGATGTCTGTCCTCCAGATAGGAGGTTATGTGTAGATCTTTGTAATCGGCTCCCTCTCTCTACTCCACCTCTCCTCCACTCATACAGAAATTCCACTCTCACCTCTGATCTTGAGGGGTTCATCTGTCCTGGGTTCCCCATATTTCCAGTTCCCATCTCTGCCAACATACCTCCTCCAGTCCAGCTGGATTTTTGTTTGTTTGTTTGTTTGTTTTGGGGGGCATCACTGCCCTCTGGTGGTGGGAATAGGAGGACCAACCTTTCCTCCCGTGGAGCCGCAGCTGGAATTGAACCTCCATCCCAGTGGGCTGCAGTCCCATGCACAGCCACTACGCCACCAGGGCTCAGCCCATCCAGCTGGATTTGCAAGGTAGAACTGGGACCATGATAGTTGAGGGGAGGAAGCCTTCAGGAACTAGAGGAAAGTTGTAGGCTTCATCACTACTCTACTGCACCTTGACTGGCCTGTCTCCTCCCACGACTCCCCTGTATAAGGGGGGTGTCCAATTGCCCACAAGTGGGCCTGGGTTCCCCACCCTGGTTTCCCCCTCATTCGTAGTGATGTGATTCTTGTTCTTTGATGCTTGATAAGTGCTCTCTTCAACCCCTCGTGATCACAGGTTGGTGTGCTTCTTCCACGTGGGCTTTGCTGCTTCTGGGTTAGATGGCCACTTGATCACTTTCAAACCTTTAAGACCCCAAATGCTTTATCGTTTGGTAGCTGGGCACCATCGGCTTCCTCGACTCTGTTTGTCTCTGCACCCTTTTGGCGTCAGCGATCACATTGGGAAGGTGGGCACAAAATGATATGATTTTTGTCCTCTGACACCTGATACCTGGTTCTTTCCACACCTCATGGTCACACAGGCTGGTGTGCTTCTTTTATGGTGGGCTTTGTTGCTCCTGGGCTATGTGACCACTTGTTCAACCCCAAGCCTTTAAGACCTCAGACAATATAGTACTAATGTAGCAGTACAGAGTGCCTTGGGCCTCCACGCAGGCCCTCCCTCAATGCAAGAACACTTTGTTCCATGAATCTGGTATTCATACATGTATAAATTGGAACCTTTGTAGCAGTATTTTGTGATTTACACTCATGTTTATGTGTACTTATCTGTATATGCATATGCTATGTGTGTATATATATATGGATATATGGATAGCTATGCTTTAAAACATTTATGGAGAATTTAATTTAATTTAATTTAATTTAATTATAATTTTTCCATGAATGTTTGAAACCCCCTGCCCTCTACATACACATTTTTGATATGCATGTCCAAGAACGAATCGCCTACAACAAAAACAGCATAACACTTTGACCACTGTGGCAGTGTCCTTTATTTATATTACTTACATTACTCATAAGCAGGTCATACGTGGTCATCTGCAGTCATCAAGGTGACTTTAATGGCTATAATTTAAAGGTTTCGTTCAATACTTACTAACATTTGTTAAGTTTACTTCTCTTTGGTTTTTTTGTCAGATTTTCATGTTAGCACATTTCCTTCACTTTCTTTTCAAAAATTATTTTATTGGAGACTCTTACAGCTCTTATAACATTCCATGCATCAATTGTTTCAAGCACATTTGTACATATGTTGTCATCATCATTTTCTAAACATTACTTTCTATTTGAGCCCTTGGTATCAGCTCCTCTTTTCCCCCTCCCTAGGCACCCCCCAACCTCATGACCCCTTGATAAGTTGATAAATTATGAACTATCATTGCTTTCCTATCTTACACTGACAGCTGTCTCCCTTCACCCACGTTTCTGTTATTCATCCGCTGGGGGAGAGGGGGGTCAGATTATGCATCCATTATCGTGATCTTCTTCACTTTCAAAGTTGTTTTTTCCCTTTGATGTTCTTCTGCAACTGATCAAACCAGACACTTTTTGGAAAAAGTTTTTTAAAGGATTCAAATTCAGACTTTTAGCCGATCCTGGGAAGCAACTGGTTGTTACTGTAGGTTGATTAGTCAGAGTCAATAATGGGTCTGTAGATGGGCTCCTTATACCGGAGCTTAGATCTTAGATACAGATTGGGAGAAGAGTTTTTGCTCTGCACCCATGGCTAAAACAGGAACAAATTTCTCTTTTTCCTCTTAAGTAAAGAGTGGTGGATGGGGATTGGGATCACTTAGTGGCATTTTCTTTTTTTCCAGTGAGATTGTGGTCTTTGCTGTTGGCTTCCCAACCCAAATCTTCCTTGTCCACAGAGTCCTGTTGTTATTTGGGTACCAGGAGTGTGGCCATGTGGAGGGGAAAAGTGGATCCATTCTCTCATTTTGAATGGGACAATGTGTGCTCCACTGCTATCCCAAACTTGGGTAGTTCTAATCCAGTCTCTGGCACCTCAGAAGAAGGGCCTGTTAATCTACTCCATAAGATTTTAAAAAGCCAAACCAAACTCATTGCCATTAAGCTGATTCTGCGCCATGGTGACCACCCGTGTTAGAACTGTTCCATAAGGTTTGGGTGGCTGTAATCTTGGTTTTTTGTTTTGTTTTGTTTTTTGGCATCACTGCCCTCTGGTGGTGGGAGAGGAAGCCCCGCCTTTGCTCCTTTGGAGCTGGAATTGAACCTCCATCCCAGTGGGTCGCAGTCCCGCGCACAACCACCACGCCACCGGGGCTCAGGGGTGGCTGTAATCTTTATGAGAGCAGATGGCCAAACTTTTCTTCCATGACATCCACAGGTGGTTTTGAACAGCCAAACTTAATTTTAGGTGAGTACTTGGTCACAAACTGTACCACCTGTGGACCTCTCCATGAAATGATGGAAGCATATGGAGCGCAACTCTATCTTGGAACACAGGTTGATGTAAGTCCAAATGGCAACAGGTTTGGTTGTTTTTCCCTAGTCCATGGAGATAAATCTGATAAGTCAGTCCTGTTAGTCCACACCTCTTGGCCATGATTGGTTGAGGACCATGCCTGTGACCAAGGTCAGGACAATGAGATATACCAGTAGAACTAACGAGTGGGCTCTGGACAAGCTTTGGTTTCCTGAGAAAAGTAAGGAAAACGACTTTACTTCTTATTCTGTGTCATCTCAGAGTTTCCTCATAGCATGTGTTCCATTCACAGAACCTGATTCCGTAGAGTGTACGTCTCTGCCTCATTCTCTTAGGAAGGATCAAACCAAATGGCAGCACAGGTCTCCAGGAGAAGACCGAATGCCTGGTATACCTCTGCCTGGCTAGCAGTGGTCCCAGTGGGGAAGTGAAATGATCACAGTCTGCTCCTGGGATAACGCACACCTGGATGTCAGCCATCTCGCTGCTATTTGCTGGTCTCTGACCTTGGCCCAGTTATCAGATATGAGACTCTCAATTGCTATATGTCTCACAGTTATATTACATATGAAGGCTCAGATTTTCTTATGGGTTAAGGACTCGATAAGAATGCAATGTAGCTGGGAATGAAGACGACAAATCCTTTCTGTAGGCAGATTTTCTGCATTACAGGGACACCTCTGGGCCATATCTGAGCCCTTACAAGTGCTCAATTACAATCACTGGTGTGTACCACTTGTTAATCAAATGAACTTAGAAAGCAAAGGTTATTCCGTCAACTTCAGCATAGAACTCAATCTAATTGAGGCTCTCAGGGGGTGGGGTTTGAGGAGAGGGTGGAGGCTCTATCTTCAAATCTGCCAGATCTTGAAGCAAGGCAATTCACATGCTTTTGATTCATTAAACTTTCTAACCTGGGGCACCTTCCAGTAGAGAAATTCTGTAAATGATTGAAGACAGAAGGCTCCCACCACAGTCTTTAGTAGGAGAGAAAGGGTGAAGAAACCCCTTCCTTGACTAATAACCAGAAAGGAACCACCCCCACAGTTCCGCCCCAGACAGCGATTATCAAACTCTTGCTTTCAAGACCCAAAAGAAGAACCAGACTTTCAAGGTCTCCATGAAAAAACAGAGTCACTTCATACTTTATGCTACTAAATTCCACCCTTGCTTCAAATTGTCTAGAGTCTCAACTTAGTATTTATTTTTCTGTCAAAGGAAGAGCACTGGGGTCTTGTAGAAGACACTCCCCTCAGACGCAAATGCTGAGGATTAGAAGGGTCTAAGTGCTGTTAGGTAAGCAGGTCCTGGGATGTGGATCCCTGAAAGAAAGGGGCATTGGACAGATGGATTAAAACAGGGCCTGCCCGCTATTTAACACAGGCACTCATGCACCTGGGTCAGACCAGCAGTTAGCCTTGAACTCTTTGTATGGTCTCTCTGCCTCCCTCCTCCCCCCTCCCATATATCCCTTTGGTGTTTATCTAACAAGATTGGCAAGATAAGCAATCCCAAGGAGACAGCACATTAAAAATGTGCTGAAAATTTTGGCTTGTACGTGAGTGTATATGGTACTATTTTTATTTTATTTTCATATTACCATTAAAAAATTTTCCCCATAAAATTATGTTCTGAGTTTTACCTCATTAATTCTGTTAACCCTGCATAAATTCATTTGTATAATTAAGATAGTTAGATGTATGAAATTCCAAATAGAGAAACCCTTCAGAAATAGGAATGGGGGTAGTGATTCCCTCAGGGTATGGGAAGAGAGAGAGGAAAGGGGGGGACTGATCACAATGATGACTGTATAACCCCCCTTGAGGGGCACGAATAACATAGTTGTAGGTGAATAGGTACATTGCATGGGTAATATACAGCAAAAAATAAATAAGGGTTCCTGGGGATAGGGTGGGGCAGGGAGGGGATAAAGGGGAGTTGATATCAAAGAATTCAAGCAGAAAGAAAAAGTTTTGCACTTTGTTTCATTAAGCTGGCATTCTTATGGGTTGTACAGCTGTCCAATAAAATGATTTTTTATTAAATCATTCCTCCTTCAACATTTTCCCTGTCGAATTCTATCATGAGTATGAACCAAGATTTAATTAGCTTTGCTTCTCTAGATTGAATAATAAAAATAATAGCTACATGGAATCTTCATTCTTTTTTTTGAAATCAGAAACAATTTCTATTGGGTCTCTTTTAGATAATGACCATCGCTTCATTTAAAGATGTGCGTTCTAGTTCTAGATAATCCTAATTCTTGCACTTCCACCTCGTGGTGAGTCAGCTATGTTTAATTCTGATTAAGGGACACGCCAAAAAGCTCATGGCATAAAGTAGAACTTTTATTCACTTGCATTTCTGTGACCTGGATGTGGAAAAAATGGAAAAGGGAAAGAGGTGTTTTTATGACATCTCCCATAAACCCCAAATCCTTCTTCTAGTTTGCTTCTGACAGCTTCACTCTGACTTGTGACGACGTGATGTATAGCAGACGGAAACACTGCCTGACCCTGAGTCATCTTCATGATCGTCACTAGCCTGACCCCACTCTTGAGGCTCTTGGGTCAATACAGCTAGTTGAGGGCTCCCTCCATTTTGTGATTGTTGTCGAACCTCTACTCTACTAAATATGAAGTCCTTTTATTGCTACGGGCCTTTTGAGTGACATATGTTGCACGTAAGTGAGCTGAAGTCAAGCATCTTTGCTTTTAAAGAGCATTCTGGTTATGTTTCCCTAAGGCTAATTTTCCCATTCATTGGAAGCCCACAATACATGTTATATTCTTTCTCTACACCACAATTCAAACACTTCGATTCTTCTGATATCCCTCTCTTTTTTCCCCTCAAATTTCATACTACATTCTTACATCCTACCTACTGCCATCAAGTCAATTCCTATTTATACAGACTATCCCAGGCTTTGCAAGTCTTGATGGAAGCAGAAAACATCGCCGTTCTCCCGAGGAGCATCTGAGAGCTTTGAGCCTTGTGGTCGGCAGTCCAGTGCTTACTCAGCAGTGCCACCAGGACTTCCTGTGGTGATTTCTCCTTTTCACCGCTCCCCCGCCCCCCCCCAAAAAAAAACTCTTGTTGCCATCAATCCCAACTACAATGACTTTGTAGGACCGAGTAGAATTACTGTTACTCACAGGATTTCCAAAGCCATCATCTTTATGGAAGCAGCCAGGTGCACCAAGTAAGCGGCAGTTTTGAACTGTTGATGTTTTGGCTAGTATTGAATCAGGGCTCATTCTTCACTACCCCGACTGACATTAATTATTGGCTACATATTAGTGCACATTAGTTTGTATCACACTTTCCTTTTAGTTCTAACATTTTTTACTTGCTGGAAGTTCTAGTAATCTTTCTTTTAATATTCATCCAAAATTTATGTTATCAAGTGTCTACTGTATGCTCCACCTGGGAATGGGAAAGTTAAGGTAAATAAGATACAGTTTCTGTTCTCAAGAGCTTACCATCTAGGAGGGGTTACAGGTGTGCATATTTTAAGATTATATTGTCATTGCTCATTATACATAAATGTGATAAGGCAACATCTTTTCTCAATAAAATCTATAGACACTCCTCCATTTCAATCAATATAGCTCTAAATAACTATTTTTATTGACTATATAATATTCCATAAGGTCTACTAGCATTCATTCTGTTCCCCCCCCCCCCGCCCCATCGATGGTGTTGCAGTCATGTGCTTATGCTAACTTCATGATTGAGATATAGGGGTGGAGTCTAGCCTGTTAATCTGGAGATAGCCATTGAGTAGCCAATGAGGCCTCCGTGTGGGCATGGCTTTCTCCTGAGACTTCTGGGAAATCTCGCAATATTTCCTTCATGGATATGAGGAGCTATTTCCCCAGTTGTAAGGAGTTAGTCTCAGAGATGACGGATTACAGACGAGACAAGATGGCAGCTTCCAAGGAGCTGAAGGAGCTGGAGGAGAAACCACACAGCCTTACACTGATGGAACCAGCCCTCTGAGGCTGGACAAACCACATGGAGAGCCCTGCCATCACCGAGATGCTTCTACCACCACTGGATGCTGTTAATGGACCCTGAGCCCTGGAAGCAAGGAGCCATGGGGAGACCCCTCCCAGTGCTGGGATTCTGCACCCACTGACCTGTGACTTCATGAGTCGGAAGGAGACGTTATAGGCGGGTATCAGGCATATGAGCTAATCTCAGACTTATGACTTTGAACTGGACTGGGTTGGGATGCTTTCTTAATGTCCTATTTCTCTTGTTTATAAACTGTACCCTTATATCCATATGCATGTCTATGTGTTTGTTTCTCTAGCTTACCTGGACGACCACAGATGGCTATACACTTTGTTTGCAGATTCAGACCAGTATAAACATTGTTCCGTCAACATTTTTGGACGTGTAGTGCTGGATTAGATTAGGAAAGTTTTCAGAACAATGATCTGACATCTTGTCCGAGGCCTGGAATTGACGATGGGTGCTAAACGGCACAGCACTCTCAGCAGGAAGAGTAGATTTAGCTCAGTTTGGGTCATGCAGCATGTGAAGAATGCTGAGACAATCCAGTTGTGATAGCACACCGGCATGAAGACTAAATTGAGTGTGAGGCTCAGGGGAGATCAAGACATGCTTTTGAGAATCATCCAGATACTTACAAACGAAACCAACCAAACAGACAACAGTTGCTGCTGTGATAATTCCACCTCCGGAGGGTGCTCATGGGCCTCTGCATAGCTCTGTGCTCCCTGGGGTTTCCGGTGGCTGAGTTTTCTGCAGTGGACCATGAGACTTTTCTCCAGAGGGAGAAGAGATTTGCTCTCATGCTCACGTTGTCTGTGGACTTGAACTCCTAGCCCATCTGTTATCAGGGAAGCGCTTACCCCCGGGCACCTCCTCTCAGCATCGTGTGAGGGGGAAAAGCATGCCGGAAGGGGAGTTAAGGATGGAGCTCTGCGGAACACGTGCCTTCAACAGGTGGGGAGGAATCAGAGACAGCCAGGGGTCCTGAAAAGGGACCGTTTCTTTTTTCTTTTTTTTTTTGTGGGCATCACTGCCCTCTGGTGGTTATGGGTGCTACCCAGTGCTGCTCCTGAGAGCCGCCGCTGGATTTGAACCGCCAAGCCTGCAGGCAGAAAGTGGGAACACAGAAGACGAGGGAGTGATGTTTCAAAGAAGAAGTGCTGAGCTGTGGGGACGGCAGCAGAGAGGCCCCCGAGGCAACCAGCAAACCCATGGTGCACTTGCTGAGAGCAGTTTCAAGTTAGTATGGAGGGCAGAAGGCGGTTTGAAATGGAAAGTAAAGGCAGAGTGGGAGGAAGCTTGTCAGGCATCCTCCCTCTGTCTCTCTAACCTTCGCCACCCTGCTCTCAACACTGGGTGTGTGGGAACCATCAACAAATTCCCCCAGATTCCTGGCTGGTCAGGGAAGGAGCTAGGTGGGAAGAAGGGGGATGAGATGTGGGCCTTGTTTCTCCTGAATCCTCCTGTGGGTCTGTTGTATTCATTCAACCAACCATCTCAACTCTCTGCCTCCTCTCTGGTCTGGGAGTGGCAATAGTTCTGTTTTGCTAGATCTGGGGTTCTCCACCACACACTGAACTTTTCGACATCCTGCCCACACCTTTGTAAATAATCCTTTATTAAACCCTCCTTCAATCATTGTAACTTGAGCACACCAGCTGGGTCCTGCTGGCACCCTGAGTGATGCAGAAGGAACCTTGGCTGAGAGGGTGAGAGAGAAAGAGAGAGAGAGAGAGAGAGAGAGAGAGAGAGATCATTGCACAAAGACAGGGGAGGTTATGGCATGAGGCTTAGGTTGTGAGAGGTAGAGAGGCTTGGATATGCTGACAAACTTATGAAGCTTTAATAGTCAGGGCCTGTTTCAAAGATGCGATCTGAGAGGAAGAAAGGCATAGGCATACATGGTGTTCTTTGCTAATCTCCGGCTTTGGTGATGTGGCCTCACCATGATTGCTCAAGAACAAGTTGGAACCTGTGTTTCCAGTTCGTCCAAGATTGTCCGGTAGCTGAGTTTGCTTAGGACTGCTTTGGCAACTTTACATCTGAACCCTGAGCTGAACGAGAGGCTAAAGGAGGGGAAACAACAGAGGTTAAGACCTCAAAAAGTTCAGGCACTCCTCAGGATATGAAGTCAAACAATAAACAGAGTAGCTGGTGTGTTCTGTAACTTTGCAAGGCACTGCACCATGCTCCCAGACACCTTTTGCCTGGGTCCCTGAGTCAAGCGGAGCTGGTTCCTGGGTCTCCTATCTCATTCTCAAACATAAGCCTGCTCTGTTCTGGGGCCCGAGGTCTGACCTTTTGTGGCGTGGAGCCTCATGTGCATCTCCCTCAGCCCTACTGTGGCTGACTTCCCAGCTTCAGCCCTCATCCTCAATGCAGCTCCCAGCAGACAGGCTGGTGAGCCAACAGGAGCCAATCCCCTTGGTGTCTTCCGAGAGCCCCGATTCTTCTATCACCACCGATAGCACTTTTAAAAATTGATGGAGGGGGAGCATCTTGTCCAGAAAGCTTTCTTGAGCTTACAAGCTTCCGTGGTTTTACCCTTTCTCTCTTTCTCTCTCTCCATGTCATTCTTCAACCCATCTGGAAAAAAAAAAAAGGTTTCTGTTTTTAGGTCAAGAGGACATTTATTAAGTCTTAAACAGGACCAGGACAAGACAGTCGTGGAGACATTCCTGCTGGGTGGAGCAGACCATGCGCCTGACATCATAATGAGGTCCAAGAGTTTGCTGAGCTGCTCAGTACCCTCGAGTCAATCCTGACTCCCAGCAGTCATCCAGACAGGGGCTGCTGAGGTGCGACCTGGTTACAGTAGAAAGGCCCATCTCTTCTCTTGAGCAACTGCTCGTGGTTTCAAACTGTGGGCCTTGCCAAGTGCAGCCCAACTCGTAACCCCTAGGCCTCCAGGGTCCCTGGACTGAGATACAGAACTTTCAAAAGCCCGTGGGAGGTCAAAGAAAAGTGTCATGAAGACATGGTTGGTGACAGATCAGTCTACCCCAGCTCCCAAGGGGGCTCCTGAAGGAGGCTACACTGGGGCTCATGCATTATGTTAGAGGAGCGTGCCATATTGGATCAAGGGCTTCCCCGAGGCCATCAGGACCCGGTTCATGACTATGCCACCCCCAGGACAATGATCTCCAGTTTTGTTTATCATATAAAATGGGGGCCCTCTCTCGGTCTGGACTTTGATGATACTTTGTTGTATCCTCTTCTAACGCTTTCACTCACTCATTCATGTATCCGTCCAGCAGTTTTTGAATGAGCACCTACTAGACCCTGTCTTGGGCACAGAGAATAAAAATAGCAATCACAGCAGTGCTGCTGGGCCCTCAGCCTGGAAGCATGCTCCAGACGATCATGAAAGCAGACTTGTGACTAGAGATAAGGGACAATCACAAAGCGTGGTGACCATTGGATTCTGGAGGGCCAGGGATTCACTTGAGTGTGTGAACTGAGTGTTTCTTCAGTGTGTCCCGATTGAATTGATGCTGTACGTATGTCAACAGGGAACTGGAGTGTAAAACTCTAAGCTACTTGTGGCTTTCACTTTTCTCCAGAGTACTAAACATAGTACGGTCAATTACTGATACGGGTCCCCTAAAAAGATGCTGAAGTCCTAACTCTGGTGCCTGTGGATGTGACCTTTGTTTGGAAATGGGCGGCTTGGGGTTAAAATCAAGTTCAGAGGGCCAAGGGTAAAATAGGAGACACTCAGACATAAAACCACACAGGGAGGAAGCCATGTGATGATTGCCATGAATCTACTGCAAGCCAAGGGCTGCCAAGGATTGCCAGCCAGCACCTGTCATGAGGAGCCCATTCTCCCTCCACCCCGAGAAGAAACAGACCCTGCCTACACCTAGATTTTTTTATTTCTAGACTCCCAAACTCATAGGGAATAAATTCCTCTTGTTTTAAGCCACACATGTTGAGGTGCTTTGCTATGGCCCTGCTAGGAAATAAATACGATTGACTAAATACCTCATCTGAGATGTTCTATAAACAATGCCAAGACCAGATGTCAGCATAACTATTTCTTCTGAATCACAGCCTTCTTTGTGCTTCACTCCAACAAGTTGCATAAGAAAGTCTCAAAATCATTCTCAAGGACTCCTGTGCCCTTGCTCTCTGTGTCAACGTGCACCTGTATGAAAGTGTTGGAGTGGAGTCCAGGTCACAGGCCTCCTCCTTGGGGCTGTGGCCTTTTCATAAGAGAGAAACTGAGAACGTCTCCTTTTCTCTGGCCCTTCCCTTTCCTGCTTGCTGGGGCTCTGTGTCTGCCTCCAGAGACGGCCCTGTGGGGCTTGCTGACCCTGGAAGTCAACCTCTGAACTGCCTGTGCCTTCCATGTTCTCACAGCTCTTGAATCCGTACCACCCAGCATCCACCACATTGTGATCTCCCTGCTCCCACTTGACCTTTCTGTAGCATTGGCCTGCAGCTATGTGAATCTGAAGAGGGGTCCAGCTACTGTTGGACCCACAGAATTGAGTCCAACTGGGCTGGGATGCATTCTTGTTATAAAATGACTTCTTGCCACAAATTTCTTTCTTAGATGTTTATGCTTTTGTTTCTCTGGAATACATGATTATTCATATATGATTTTGTTTTCCCAGTCAGCCCAGCCTAACATCACCCCCACATATAAGCAGTTACCAAATCTGGTCAATTCTGGGTTATACATATTCTGTGATTCATGTTCTTGTCCATTTCTTTTATGCCAACTATTTTAGATCAAGCCTTCATAGTCATTTCCCCTAATTTTTTTTAACAAAAAGACATCCAGCATATTCCCTTGCCTTTTCCCCCTAAAAGTTTCTAATCCCTACCACACTCTTATTTCAAAAGGCAAATCTGAAAGTCTCATTCAGTTAAAATCCTTTTGTGGCTTCCTGATGCTTCTCAGATAAAGTTTAAACATTTAAGTATAGTTCAACAGGCCTTTTTCATCTTGCGTATGGGCAAATTTCTCCCAACCCAATCATCCAAAAATGTGGGGGAAAGTTATGTACACAGATATTAACTAGTTTCTTGTTGCCACCACATTGTCTTGGTGGCTGAAATCAACACAAATTTATCATCCTACAGTTATGAAAGTCCAGAGTCTGAAATGGGCCTCACAGTGCTAAAATCAATGTATTGTTAGGGTTGATATCTTCTGGGGACTTCCAGGGAGAATCTGTCTTCTGGCTTTTTCAGGCTGACTGTCCACAGTCCTTGACATTTGGCCTCCTTTCTCAATATGCAAAGTCAGCAGTGAGTCCTGCTCACGAAGCCGCCTCTTGGCTTCCTGCTCTTCTGCTTTGCTCTACTAAGAGAATTCCGTGATTCTATCTGAACCACCTGGATGATAATCCATTATGATCTCCCAACTCAAGGTCAGTTGATTCATATCAACCTTAGCTGCTCCTTACCATGTAGTTTAGTACATTCACTGATTTTCTTTGGGGAGTGAAAACACTCACTTTTCAAGACTCTCTTGCAGTAGAAATGGACTATTTCAGTTCTAGTTAATGAAGCGTAAGAAAAAGTCATTGATAGGTTTCTAGAAACCCCTTTTTGAAAGAAGTTGGTGGGACTTTTGTCCCTTATTTCTCCCTCCCCTTTGGAATACAGCTGTAAAGATGGGGTGCTACAAATAAAAGTCTATTTTTGTTTGTTTGTTTCTGTACCAAGCCCACTGTGGCAGTCACCTAATCTGGGAGCAATCTGAGGACTAAGGGGTGGAGTCTAGCCTGTCATTCAGGAGATAGCCAATGAGACCTCTGTGTGAGCCTGGGTTTCTCCTGAGAATTCTGGGAAATCTGGCTGTATTTCCTTCTTGGGGGTGAGAGACTCACCCCTAAGTCTCGGAGCATCTTGGAAATGCTTTACTGACAAGACACAAGTCTCACTCCATGGGAGACATCGCAGCATGCTGATAGATCCTGAGCCCTGGAAACTGGGGGAGCCATGGGGAGACCCCTGCCAGCGCTGAGATGCTTTCATTGCCACAAGAGTCTGCACCCACTGGCCTGTGATTGCCCTGGCATCACTGTATGTTTTCTAAGTCTGAAGAGGACTTTATAGATTAGTATCAGACATGTGGATCAATATAGGACTTATAACCTTGAACTGGACTAGACAGTGCTGGGATGTTTTTTCAATGTTCAATTTTTCTTATATGTAAATCTCTTTCTTCTGCACCTATGTATGTCTATGAATTTGTTTCTCTAGTTTACCCGGACCACACTCCCACTCTAAGAAAGCTGGAAAGGAAAGTCCTGGAGGTTCTAGCTCTGGTGGATTTTTGAGTGAGATAAATAACTCCTTACATGCTTACATCCATTGGGCTTTTGGTCAATTTGCAGCCAACACAACTCAAATACAACGACTTCTAGAATCGAATTGAAAATAAAGAAAAAAAGGCTAGATTTTACAAGTGACTTATTCTCAGCTTTTGATCAGTCCTTTCCACGAAGAGATCAAAGTCTCTGCTCCTGAGCCTGCTCGTCCTCTTTTACTTGCCCTAACTCACGTCTTTTGGCTCTTATCCTACTTGTTTTTCTACTTGGTAAACAGTTTCAAACCACAGCTCAAATGTCACATTCCTTGCTAAGTCTTTCTCAAGATTTTCTTTGGGCAGATGCATCCTTGTTTTCCCTATGGAATTTTGTACATGCTTCTGTGAGAGCACACTTTTCAGTCTACTGCATTCCACTCCACTGAACTATGAACCCTTGAATGAAAGAAAGTATGTTCCGTCTTTGTTCTCCCTCTAATCGCTTACCACTCAGTATCTAGATGTGGTGGTGGTGGTGGTTAGGTGCCGTCTGGTTGACTCCAACCCATCGTGACTCTCTAAGTGACAGAATGAAGCACAGTAGGTCCTGCACCCTCTTCCTACTTGTTCCTATCCTGAGCCCACTGATACATGTAGTCAGTGACAATCCAGCTGGTCGAGGACCTTCCTCTTTTTTTGCTATCCTTCCACTTTATTGGACATGATGTCCTTCTCCAAGGACTGGTCTCTCCCGACACTAGGTCCAAAGTATGTAAGACAAAGTCTTGTCACCATCACCTCAAAGAAGCATGCTGACTGTACTTCTTCCACTGCAGACTGGGTTGTCATTTTAGCAGGCCATGGTACTTTCAATATTCTTCTCCAGCACCGAATTCTAATGCATTGCTTCTTCGATGGTCTCCTTTATTCACTGTCCAACATTCACAGGCATCGGAAGTAATTGACAATACCCTGGCTTGGGTCAGGCACACCTTAGTCCTCAAAGTCACATCCTTGCTCTTTCAATACTCCAAAGAAATCGTGTGCAGTGGACTTACCTAATGCAAAAAACATTTTTTTAAATCTCTGCACGACTGCTTCCATAAGCATTGATTGTGGTTCCGACTTCGACCAACACCATTGACCACGATGTCAGTTTATTGGTCCTTTTGTGAGGATTTTGTTCTTCTTCGTACTGAGCTGTAGTCCGTACAGAAGACTGCAATCCTTACCTTTATCGGCAAGTGCTTCAAGGCCTCTTCACTTTCAGCAAGCAAGGTTGTGTCATCTGCATACCACAGGTCCAATCCTTATGGCACACTCTTCTTCAAGTAATGGTGCCCAGCTATTAAAAGATACAGCATCTGGAGTCATAAGACTTGAAGTTAAACAAGTGGCCATCTAGCAGAGAAGCAACAAGCCCACACAGAAGAAGCACAAGCCTGTGCAATCTCGAGGTGTTGGTGGGATCAGGTAACAGGCATCAGAAGACCCAAAACAACAACAAAACATATTGTTGAGAATGAGGGGGGTTGGAACAGAGACCCACTGAGATCTCTATGCCTTCCTGATTGTTTTAGTTCTCTAGTTATTCCTTTGTCGAAGGCGTTGTTTGTTCACCACTCTTTCCCCAGCCTCCTCCCCCTCATTCCCCAGGTCCATCAAGAACCATCAATCCTGTTGCTTTCTCCTAGGGCTTGCTTCCCACATCTATCTTATATAGGTAGGCAAAACAACAATAACAGAGACAAATAAAAAGAAAGCAACAGATTGAATAAAAAGAGAAAAAAAGAAAAAAAAAACTAGCAAAACAAACCAAAAAAAAAAAATCCATACATAATCCCAGGTCTCTCCACTGACCTTTACAATTATCTCCCTGCCTGTCCTGGGGAGTCCTGGGAATTGCCCCCTATAGCTTAAAGTCTATTTGGGGAAATCCCTAGGTGTTTTGTGGCTTGGATTTGCTCCCGTTGCTGATCTGCTATGTTCCTTTCTTGGTTTGCCCTACTGTGGAGGTGGTCAAACTGGACTCCCTCTCCACCACGTGTACCCAGTATTGTCTGAGTGTTGCCATGTGCTCCAGTGGGGTGACATCATGTCTCAAGCTGTTGTCAGCTCTACAGTCCTCTCTGTGCCTTAGAAGCCCTGTGCAGAGGTGTCATCCTCAGGGTGTGGTGTGCCATTCTTGGGTCTAGTCCCTGGTGCTCACTTTTCCGTCTTGGTTTGCTTCTGTATGGGCATGGCAGGTGGGCCCCTTTTCCTGACCTGTAGGCTTAGTGTTGGCAATGTCTGTTGCACAGACTTCTGTGGGGGTGGAGGTGGGAAGAGGATGTCAGGTTAAAGTCCCATTTTTCTCCTGCAGAATGGCTAGTGGTTTTGAACTGCTGGCCTTACTGTTAGTAGCCTAAAGGATAATCACTATGCTACCAAGGCTGCTTGGTCTATCACATGGAGGGTGAGAATTATATCACTAAACTACCAAGGTCCCCAATATAACCTGCCGACATGAAATCATAGTTAGTAAGAAAGCTTTCTTCTCCACCAATCAGTGACCAGTAGAGGGTTTGTTTGTTTGCTTTGGTAGTCAGATAATATCTTTCATTGTAGTTTTGACATGTGTCTTGAAATACGCCATCCATCGAGACTTAACTGACATTAAGCTATGCATGACTAATGTCCTTTTCTGAAAATCTGATTTAGTAGGGACTCATGGAAGACAGATTTACTTTGTTTTATAATATGGGAGCTGTTATGTGGTATACTTTGTAATTTCTGTGGCTAAAGATGTTACTTCAAGGATTACGGTGCACCTGACCCCAGTCAAGAGATGCTCAATCACCTCATTGGCTAGTGAAAGTTGGTCATCGAAGATGAAAGACCAAAGAAGAACCGATACATTTGAATTATGATGCTAGTGAAGATGCTTAAAATACCACAGATTGCCAAAATAGCAAACAAATGGGTCACATCATTATAGCCAAAATGCTCCTTAGAAGCAAGGATGATGAGACTTCATCATGTTTGCACTTTGGACATATTATCAGAAGACCTATTTATTATCATATCTCCATATTCTAGTCCCTGGAGAAGGGCATCATGCTTAGTAAAGCTGAGGAGCAGTGAAAAGGAGGAAGACCTTCGATAAGACGAATTGACATGGTGGCCGCACCATTGGGTTCCAACATGACGCTGGACTGGGTGATGTTACATTCTGCTGTACATAGAGTCGCTATAAGCCAAAGCCAACTTGATGGCCCCCAACAACAACAAGTGTTAGAGAAGAGAGCAGCAATGTGACCTATAGGTCAGTTCTGGAAAGCTAGAAAAGGGGCCATCCCCTGAGTCAGAATAGACTCGGGGGCTGTGAGTTTTTAGTTTTTGTTATTCTTGGGCTTGGATGATGGGCTGATAACCAAAAGGTTGGTTGTTCAAATCCCCAGCTGATCTGCAGGAAAAAAGATGAGGCTGTCTGCCCCCATAAAAACAAAAGTATAACCTCGGAAACCCAGAGTCAACACAATGGCAATGAATTTGGGTGTGGTTTTTATTATCCTTGATCCTTTGGGCCATCTTTTTAGTCAGATAAGTAGCTGTATTACTGATTTGAAATACAAAATATAGTCAACATCACCCTTCAACTAGATATGGATAAAACTCTGGCTTGGAAGCACAGGGGAGCAGATCAGGGGGAATTTTATTGACTTGTCCCCTAGATAGCAAATGCCACTAATCTGCTTTTGCTATTATCAAAATCGTCATCACGAACACCATAATGAAAAAGATCCACATGAAGAATCGATCGATCACCTTTGCAACCTTCTTCCATTCACTGCCCTGGGCATGGGTGGCCTTGTGGTCTTTGAGGCACTTGGCAATGTACTCTATATTCTTTGTCAGCGCATTGTACCGTGCACAGTAATAGTCAGCGTCTTTGGGGTTCTCACCCTGACACCCCAGGTCATTCTTTAAGGGTTTGCTTATGTCCTTCTTTCTGGAAAGGTCTTTGTTCCTAGTCGATTTCACACCAGGTTCTTGGAGTTTGCCATAAACCCTCGTGGAGCGGTCCAGCCCCCTGTCAGGACGAGGACTAAGGCAGTTCTCCCCCACATCGTAGACAAACAGGATCCTGGACATGTATTTCAGGATGACCACGCGGGCCCAGTGTGGCACTGGCCGGGCCTCAGCCCCGCAGAAGTGGATGTTCATCACCATAATGGTCAAGGCAGTGGAGGCTGTGATTAAGGCCATCGTGGCTATGTAGTACTTGCCTGGAATTAGAAAAAACAGTGACACCCACGTTAACCTAAAAACCTTGGCTTCAAAAGGAAGAAAGGGAGAGCTTTTCTAAAGAAGCAATCAATCCCAGTGGTTGCTGGTAGAGACTTCTGAATCAAACATCTGGGTTCAAATCCCAGCTCTGTCACTTATGAGTCGTGTGACCTGTGTCAAGTCATGTCATCTTATTAAGCCTCACCCCCTCCCTGTACAACGGGCATCGTAACAGTATCTAATGCAAGAAATATGGTGAGGCTCAGTGAGGATTATGCAGTAAAGATCTCAGAACTCTCGATGCCAACTTAAAAGACTTGGACATGTTCACCGAGATCGTGACATGAAAAACTTCTATCTCAAAAAACAATCCATGAACTTGACCACTTCTCAACATCATTTTCAACTCTGATTCATACAAAAGTGTATTTATCTCTACTGAGTAGGCAACAAGATAGGAGACCCTGTGTCACTGCAGGAGAAAGCTGAGGATGGATGCGCACGTGAGGATTTGCTGTCTCCGAAACTCTGTGAGTCAGAATTTACCCGCCGGCAGTGCGCTTGGCTGATCAGGCGTTTGAATGTGATTCGATAAAGTCAATGTTCAAGAGAAAGGGACACAACGTCAGCAATAAAGTCGGGGTACAAATCTATGGAACATAAAATAAAAAATTGAGAAGGTGAACAAAAACTAGTTGAAAGACTGCTGCAATAGATCAACCTGTGAAAAAACTGTTCCCGGAAAGAAAACACCCCAGAGAAAGGGAAATGATTCCACAAACCCAAAGCTCAGACGCACTGGTGTCAAGTCAATTCTGACTCTCAGGGATGCAGCATAGGGTAGAACTGTCCCGGTGGGTTCCCAAGGTCGTATGTCTTAACAGGAGTAAAAGCCTCATCTTTCTCCTAAGGAGTGGCCGACAGTTTCAAACTACCAACCTTGTGGTTACTAGTCCAGTCCAGAACACTGCACCAGTCAGGCTCCTCAAAGGAAATGATGAAACTTTAAAGAGCATCAAGTGGGCTGAGCCGTGGCGGCATAGTGGTTGTGTGTGGGATTGCAGCCCACAGGGTTGACAGTTCAAATCAACCCACAGGGTTGACAGTTCAAATCCAGCAGTAGCTCTCCAGAAGCACGGCTGGGCCTCCTACTCCCACCAGGGCAGTGATGCCACACACACACACATACACACACACAAAGTATCAAGTATAAACAAAAAATACAACACCCAGTACACCGCTGGTCAATCGTTTCTGACTCACAGCAAGCCTGTAGGACAGTAAAGCTGTTCCTTGGTGTTTTCAAGACTGTACACTCTGAATGGAGTAAACGGCCTCATCTTTCTCTCAGGAAGCAGCTGGCAGGTGCAAACCCCTGACCTTTTGGTCAGCAGTCAATTTTTAACCCCAAAGGCCACTGGAGGGTCTTTTAAAATATCAAAATTACTACAAGATACTAACCATGACATCGATTTATAAAGATCAACGCATAGCTATATGCATTTCTATCCATCTAAAAAAATCTTTAAAGGGCTGAGCCCCGGTGGCGTAGTGGTTGTACGTAGGACTGCGGCCCACTGGGACAGAGGTTCAATTCCAGCAGTGGGGCTGGGCCTCCTACTCCCATCACCGGAGAGCAGTGATGCCCACCCCCCCCAAAAAAAATAAAAATAAAAATAAAAAAATCTTTTAAAAAATTCTCTACCTAAAATACTGCCTACAAAAGATACTCTTCACAATAATAGCCCTGGTGGCAGGGGGCGCTAGGAGTTGGGCAGCTAACGACACGGCTGATAGCTGGAAACTACCAGCCACTCCTGGAAAGAAAGATGGGGCTTCTACTCCTCTGAGCTGAGAGTCTCACAAGCCACAGGGACAGCTCTCCTCTGCCCAACAGGGTCGCTCTCTGTTGCATCGACTCGGCAGCAGTGCGTTTGGGGCTTGATAGAACAAGGCACAGATTCTTGTAGAAGACAAGTTCTTTAAGGGGATTAGTATGAATGGTAGGAAAGGGTTTTGTTTTGTTTTTTTTTAAGAAAAGGAGAGTTACATAAGTGGAGAGCTGTACCATGTTCATAGAAGGCACCGTTATTGAGACAGAAGTCCTCTCTTCCCCTCCCCTCTGCTGTGCAATCGGGGTCTTGGGCCTGGAACATTCTCTTACAGGGAGCCAGCACCCATCGTGTGCTGGATGTTCAGCTTGTCTGGTGATGGCTCCCGGCCCCCAGCTGGTTGTGTGCGTCTTGATTAGGCCCTTTGTGGTGTCACATGGTCCCTGGCCGACATCTCTTCTTCAAGGGTGAGAACAGGGCCATAGCCCATAGCCTTAGAGGGGTGCTTGCAGTAGACCCTCCAGGGTGGGCTGTGGCGAGCCACCCACTGGCCGTGCAAGGACTCTGCTCATCTTTCTGGGGGAGAATGCATTGGTACTAATGCCTGTGCAAGCTGTGTGTTTCTTGGTGACCCAGACACCTCCGAACAATAGAATGGATCCACACCAGGCTGCTGCTCCTGGTAGCCTGGTTTTGGTCACCCCCCACCCAGTGGGACTCCTCGGAGGTGGTGACACCTGTCGTTTGGACAACTCTGTATTGTAATAAAGCTTACCCATCCTTTCCAAACAAATCTACAATCTCAACGCATTCTCTCCACATCCTGGATTCCTGCCCCTTGAAGAGTAAGAACAAAATTAACTTGATTTGAAAACTACGTCAACATTGTTCAAAATGTATAAATGACTCGGGATTTGAGAAAGAATGCCTCCTCTATGGTCATAGCACCCTGAACGCGCCCGATCTCATCTGATCTCGGAAGCTAAGCAGGGTCGGGCCTGGCTAGTACTTGGAGGGGAGAAAGCATGCCTCCTCCTTCATGTACTTTTTGTAGAGAAGGCCAGTGTCCCCGGTGACTCTTCAACAGCTGGGTAATTGGGTGGAGACTATGGCTTCAGACAAGGGCAGGGCCTACGCGAAGGGCAGAAAGAAGATCAGTAGAGAGGGCCGAGAAGAGCAGGATGGGTAAGGGCTCGGCAGATCACGGTGACTTCAGGACAGCAGTTCAAAACCACGAGCTGCTCCTCAGGCGCAGCCTCCATCTTTGAACCCCCATAAAGAGTTACAGCCTCAGACATCCACAGGAGCAGGTCGACCCTGTCTTGAAGTGTTGCCAGGAGTCAGAATCGATTCAACAACAGTGAATTCCTTCATTCATTAGTTCCGGAAACCAGAATCAAATCCTCAGGGTTGGGGTTCCTGAAGTCTGGGACACACATTGAGCAAATGGACCCCTTACTTTATCAGCAGAGCCTCAAACAGAACCAGGCATAGCAGGTGCTCACTAAGCATTTAAGTTGGGCTGAGCCCCAGTGGCGTAAGTGGCTGAGTACAGGACTACGCGGCCCACGGGTTGGCAGTTCAAATCCAGAGGCGGCTCTCCAGGAGCCAGGCTGGTTAGCTCCCACGACCACCAGAGGGTAGTGATGGCCCCCCCCAAAAAAAAATTTAAGTTCATGAATCAATAGCAGAAAAAATAGAATTTCACATTATTGATCTGCATCTTTGCCTCTATGTATCTATGTTTCCTTTGGAAAATCCAAGGATCTCCCAACTAACAAAGCACAATTATTCATTGCACTCAAGATACGTGTGCACGTGGAAAGATAAATTTCATAGCGTCACACCAGCAGAACAAGTCCTGCTTACAAAAATTCCTGGGAGGCACGGCTGTTCAGGAATTCGATTGACTTGGTGGCACGATGGAGGAAGCATTGGGCTGCTAGCTGAAAGGTCAGAACTAGCCTACCCCGTCAGCTGTTTCTCAGGAGGATAAGGTATTCTGTTTCCATAGAGATCCACTGCCTCTTTACTGCCTCGGAAACTCTATCAAGCACTTCTACTAGGCCCTATGAGCTGACTCTGAGCTGGCCTCCACATCATGGCGGGAGGCAGAGTAAAGAAGGTGGGGGGGGGGGTGCCCGTTGATCCTGCTTCAGACAGGGTTACGATCGACCTTCTTCACTGTGATCATGTCTGCCTCGGGAGAGGTAACCGTGTCAACACAACACCTCTCTTTATCTGAAGACTTTGTCGAAGAGGTGTGTGTGTGTGTGTGTGTGTGTGTGTGTGTTGTTTGGAGAGACACCAAAGAAAGACAGCTCCAGTCAAGCCCACGTAGTCCTGTCTGAACAGTGGCTCCTGCCAAATTCAGCAGAGTCAAAAGGCAGTCGAACCTCCATTTTTTTTTTTTAATTAGGCATCACTGCCCTCTGGTAGGAGTGGGACGCCCAGCCTTGCTGCTGCTGGATTTGAACCGCCAAGCCAGTTGGCCTCAGTTCCACACTCAACCACTACCCTACCGGGGCTCAGCTCGAACCTCCATTTGTTATTGGCCTTTGGCATTGTGAGAGTTCCCTTCATTGGTGACTAAGTATGACTTGGAACTTTTGATCCTGGCAAGTAACTGTTAGAACAGTCAGCCATTGAGCAAGCGGTGTTGGATCTGAGGGGTAGGCTTAGAAGCAAGAGGTAGGTGCTGCAGCTCCAAAGAAAGCTGGGCCAGATGAAGGGAGGCAGGGCAGGTGGCCTTACTTCACACCCCAACCGTCAGAAGGACCTTTCATTAGCACTGGCTCTTTGTAAAAGAGCTTCTTTTTTGGGGGGTGGGGCATCACTGCCCTCTGGTGGTCATGGGAACTACCCAGCCTCGCTGCTGCCGGATTTGAACCGCCAAGCCAGTGGGCCGCAGTCCTGTACTCAACTGCTACCACCGGGGCTCAGCCCCAAAAGAGCTTCTTAAAAATAACAATTCTCAAATCTTGCCTCAAACAGCTAAATCAGCCGTTCTGGGTATGGGAGCCGGCCCACCCACAGCTTTTGTGCCTAGTAAAACTTAGGAATTTTACTATCAAGGACAAGCTAAGAATCTCAGCTCATTTCTATCATATGTTCCACCGTTTCCAGGAAGAAAACTCAAAGTTGCCGGGGGAGGGGGGGGAAGGGGGAGGTGAACTCTCCCTATTTATTCAGTGTTTATCATAAGCTAGGTCCCTGTGCTCAGCAATGATAGCTCGAGCTGGAAGCAAGGCCATAGATGAAGCAGATGAAGCAACTTGCCCCGCAGTCATCCGGTGAGCAGTGACATCGGAGTTCAAATGCAGGTTTCGTTGCCTTGACCTGAGATTTTCAGAGTGGAACAGCCAGTGCCTCAGCATCACGCGGAGGGCTTGTTTAAACAAGCCCTATCTCAATCCCAAGAGGCCGACAGCAGGCACCAGATGAGTGGTGACGCCAATGCCCCGTGGGAGGAGGTTAAAGGCGCACGGGCACGGCCCCAGGCAGCAAGGCCGAGAAGGCTTGGAGGGCAAGGGTCTGGGACTCACCTATCAGGGGGACGTTTTCTGAGGCCGGCATGATCTCTGCCACCATGAGCTGGAACACAGTCATGGCTAAGAGGATCGTCACTCCCAAGGACACCTTCTCCCCAGAGGCGGCCGGCAGGTAAAAACTCAAGGGAGCCAGAAACGAAATCAGGACGCAGGGGATGAGGAGGTTGACGATGTAGAAGGACGACCTCCGCTTTAGGAGGAGCGTGAAGGTCACGTCCGGGTAAGGCTCGGAACAGCAGCCGTAGGAGATGACGTTTTTCACAGCGGGCATGCCGTGGACCTCCCACTCGACGTCTTCGATGAAGTCAGAGAGGTCTCCGCTGTCCAAGGCGTTGAAGAGGTCCACTTGGTTGCCGTTGTAGGTCCAGGAGCCGAAGGTGAGGTTGCACCGCTGCTTGTCAAAGGGGAAGTAGGTGACGTCCACCACGCAGGAGCTCTTGGTGATGGCGGGGGCGTCCCAGGTGATCAGCCCGTCGTACCTCAGGACCACGTTGGTGTTCACGGGCTCTGAAGACTCATCGTCTGCCCTAGGGGTCGGAGAGGGAGATGGAAAGTATTTGCGAGCACTCATCATCTTTCTTACCCCCCCAGACAGCTCATGGGCCCCGTGGCGGTCCCTCCAGCGTCTTTACCAAGGCGCCCCCATTTTCGCAACTGGAATCTGACCTTTCTCCATCTCCTGTAACCCTCCAGGGCGGCATTGCCTTCGATTCCTTAAAGCATCTCGCTCGATGGCCCTTGCTCTCCATTCCCCATGCCTCCTCCCTTGCCAAATCCGGACCTAAAAATGCCACAAAAACTTAACATGGCCCTCTGGAGGCTAACCTTTGACAGGGAGGCTCTGCTTTTGAAATTTGTTACCTCTGAGAACCAGACTGCTGGAAGTGTTCCTGTTGTTGTCATCGTTGCTGTTGTAAGAGTTGTACAAGGAAGTGTTCCTTTTTAAATGGTTTGTGAGGGAAAATGGAATGAAAAGGGAATGGCGTTTTCCTCAGGGAGCTTGCACCTACTATGAAACATTTATATAACATGGAGGGGGGAAATGAATTACTCATCACCTTGAAGTTAATCACTGGTGAGAGCCACATGTCCTCTTTCGCTTGATCAGCATCGATGCTGCTGCTTCTGGGTGATTGAATTTCAGTTTCCCTCAGGGAATCCCACGGGTGCCATCACCACTGCCACATGGCTCCTGTGTCCAAGCTGTGAGTGAGCACTAGGAAGTGTTCTGGAATTCCCGTTCTTCTCAAAGCCATCTATAGTTTTAAATCCACAGTCTCTGCAAATTATTATGCTCTTTCGTCTTCTTGAGCTTCCCTTTGAAATGTTTTCAGCATATTTACCATATCGTTTCTTCCATTCTCTTAAAGCTATCTGTGTTCAAGATCAAGTCTCAGAGTCTCTTCTGACATCTATTTTGGTCTTTCTTTTTTCTTTCTTTTTAATGACTGTGGTGATCATGTATTCTATATGTGAATTTCATGATTGCGATGTAGGGGTGGCATCTAGCCTGTTAATCTGGAGATAGCCACTGAGTAGCCAATGAGGCCTCTGTGTGGGCATGGCTTTCTCCTGAGACTTCTGAGAAATCTCGCGATATTTCCCTCATGGAGATGAGAAACTATCTCCCCATATGTTGGGAGTCAGTCTCTGAGACAACAAACTATGGACAAGGCAAGATGTCAGTGTCCTAGGAGCTGCAGGAGCCAGAGGAGAAGCTATGGCCTTACTCTGATGGAACCAGACCTCTGAAGCTGGAGAAGCCACGTGGAGACCCCTGCCAGTGCTGAGTTGCTTCTACCACCACTGGATGCTGTTGATGACCCCTGAACCCTGGAAGTGAGGAGTCATGGGGAGACCCCTGCCAGTGCCAGGACTCTGCACCCTCTGGCCTATGACTTCATGAGTTGGAAGGAGACTTTAGAGACTGATATCAGGCATATGAGCTAATATCAGACTTATGACTTTGAACTGGACTGGGCTGGGATGCTTTCTCAATGTTCCATTCCTTTTGTAAATAAACCTTACCCTTATATCCATATGTGTGTCTATGAATTTGTTTCTCTAGTCTACCCGGACTAACACAATGACCGTCTGTTTTCTTCACATATGATATTCTTGATGTCATCCCACACATAACTCTTCTGGTCTTTGGTAATGAGTATGCAGTGATGTCAAATCTGTTCTTCAGATGGTTTCAAATTCAAATGAAAGATACTCAAGGTTTTATTTGGGCCCTCATTTGGGTTTGTATTTTCTTCAGTTTCAACCTGAATTTGCAAATTAGTAATTAATAATCTGTTGTACTTATTGACATATTGACTTCTCCAGCATCTCTTTCCACAGGTATCATCAGTTTGACTCTTGCGCATTCCATCCACCAAGGTCCACAAGTTGCCATTTATGTTGTTCAAATGATTTTTGCAACAAAGAAGTTGCTGGTCTTGTAAAACTCTGTTTAATGTGACCTCCAGCTTCAATTGATCACCAAGGCCATTTCCCCCCTAACTATTGATCCTTCCTTTCTTTTCCCAATTTTTGCATCCCAAGTACCAATACTTATCAATGCACCTTGATTGTTTGATCAATTTCAGATTGAGGAAATTGGTAGAATCCTTCGATTTCTTCATTGCTGACTTCAGAGGTCAGTGCCAACATTTTAATGATAATTATATTAACTTTTTTCTTACAGATGTACAGATATTAGCTCATCATGGACAGCCTTGCGCTTCAAGACAGAACTTGAAATGTTCTTTAATGATAAATGTGATGGCTTCCCTTGTGAATTTGTTGTCCCTGGCAGTGTGAGCTTCAGCTTGGCAATGTCAGTCTATTTCAGTTCCCAAATGCCTAGGATATTAACTTTTATAGGTTCCTTTTAATTTGTGATAACTTGCCATCGGCCTGGATTCCTGCTTTGTACATTCCACATTCTGGTTATGAATGAACGTTCTCAGCTATTTCTTCTCATTTGGAGCCCTGCTCCATCAGCCAATGAAGTTCCTCCAAAGCTCTGCTCCAGCCCCCTCATTCAGGGCTGCTCTGCTTCACCAAGGAGACGCCTTTTCCCCAGTCATGTGTTGTGTGCTTTCCCCATAACACAAGGGGTATTTCCCATAGCACAAGGCATATTTCAAGCACTATGTCAGATCATGATCAGCCACCACTCACAGTGGCCAATTTTTCAGACATGAGCTGCTCCTTTCTTCTTTGTATTCTGTCTTACTTTGGAAGCTCAGTGGAAACCCTGTCCACCACAGGTAACCCTGGCGTGCTGGTGCCACAGCTTCCAGTATCACAGCATTCTGTTAACCAACCACAGGATGAGAGGCTGACCGAGGAGTGGTGGATAGCTTCCCTTAGAGCTTCTTGGACATCTTAGAACTCTGAGGTTACTGAGAAGACACATGATCAAAAGAACTAGAAATGGAATTGTCCATGGCAAAGGAGCAAAAGACTCAACCCTGAACTATAGGAATAAGTGAATCTATCAGCCTGGTGAAATGGCTCTGTCTGGAAAGGATAGAGGCATAGGACAAGGAACTTACCACAGTATCTCAGACCCATAATCTGAAGGGCAAGGGAACTAGGGACTGAATCAATCAAAGCCACAGGAGGATTCTGTGAGCTCATGGGCATGGCACAGGTTCCCATTGTAAGAATTCATTGGAGTAGGCTTAACAGATTCTCATGTACTATGAGTCAAATTGTACATACCAGATATGCTTACGTTCAAATCACCTTACCATTGAATATGAACTTGTTTGGAAATGCCATCATTGCAGACCCATGTGTAAGGCCATATCCGGGTAGGGTGGACCCTTCATTTAATATGACTGGGGTCCCCTTAATAAGAGGAGATACAGACAGATGAAGAGGCTGGAACATCATGTGAAGACAGACACAGAGAAAGACGATGCCTTGTGGAAATGGAGAGAAAGGTTGGAGCTACACTGCATGAGTTGAGGAACATCTGGGATCACCTGAAGCTCGAAGAGAAGAAGAAGACGGCATCCCCTGAGCATGGACCTGCCAACAACTTCAGTTCAGACTTGTGCTATTCAGAATGGTGCGATCATTTTCTGTTCTTTTAGGTTCCCCGGTTTATGTCACTGTGTTATGGTAGCCCTAGGACAGTAATACACCATAAATTTTTGCAAAAAATGGCGTCAGTAAGAACTGGCCACTGTTTCAGTCAGTCAAAAGCAGGATAGAGAGGACCAGCATCCTAATTGTTTTCCAACGAGAATTGTTAGAACTTAGAGAATGTGGGCAAATAAAGAGGGAATCCAATATAAGGCTCATTTTATTGCTGTGTGTGTGTGTGTGAGGGGGAGAGAGAAGAGGAAGAAGAAGAAGAAGGGAAAAGAGAAGATAACACATGTTCTGGAGAGGGAGGTTAACTACAGTGGCAAAGCACCAGCTCTCCTATGCGATCCTCCTTGGGAAGGGTCAGGAAGACCCCTCTGGCCACTCAGCGTGAGAAATGGACAACAGGGTCAGGGCTGTGTTTCAAATCATGACCCACAGACAACCTCTGAATAATCAACAAAGCTGACTAAAATCCAGCCAAGATTCACCAAAGTTGCTTCTTGAAGGGAAAGTCACACCTACCAAAAGGCCCAGGGGACGTCCCTTTGCTGTCCCAAATTCACCTCATTCACGGAAGGACCTTTCACTCCTTTTGGGGTCCAAAATAGAATAAGGGTGAAGCCCCCTCAACACAGGCAGGGCAATTAGACTTGATTTTGTGATGGAGCAATGTAGTTTCTTCTCAAAGTGTGGTACGTGGAACAGCAGCACCAAAATTATCTGGAAATGCAAATCCCATCCCAGGCCTACTGAATCTGAATCTGTATTTTAGCAAGATTACAAATGATTATTTGTGTGCATAAGATAGTTTGGGGAACATAACCCTGACCTACACATTGACATAAGGACTTTTAGTCTTAGATCAGGAATAGGCCAAGTGATGATCTTATGATCTAATTTATCCTTCAACCTACACAAAATCTGAAATCCACAATATGTCTTGCAGCCAGTCCTTTTGAATTCAAAACCAGTTGTTTTAAAAAACAAAACAAAACAATGTCATTGTTTTTGATATATGATCTTGAGCAAGTGATGCCTTTCAATTTCGTATCTGAAGGGATGCATTTAGATGAGCTGGATTTGAGATTCTTCTCATTCAATGTTTTTATAGTCATACAATTTAGATCATGAAATAATAGTCATGAAATAACCTAAGGACCTAGAGAAGGGCAATACTATTCTGTCCTCTGAGATCACTATGAGCCTAAATCAAATTGATGGCAAAGGATAGAGACATAGATTGTACTTAATACCATCTATGTCTTGAACATTCCTTTAAAAAAAGAAGAAGGGCTGAGCCCCGGTGGCATAAGTGGTTGAGTGCGGGACTGTGGCCCACGGGCTTGGCAGTTCAAATCCAGCGGTGACTCTCAGGAGCAGCGCTGGCTAGCTCCCACAACCACCAGAGGGTAGTGATGCCCTCCTCCCCCAAAAAGAAAAGAATACTTTAATTTTGTTCAGTTTACACACTGAAGCCCATTTCTGACAAATTTCAGTTCTGAGTTCCACTTACTTGTTGTACAGGACAATGTCTGGCCTCCACACCAAGTCGCTGGGGATCCTGATGGAGTCCAATCCATCATACTGGTCTCGATCCCACTTGAGATACGCATCATGCCAGATTTGTCGGATCCAGAGGTAGGCAGTCAGAATTTGGTTTCTTTCATCCTACACAATGAACCTACATGTCACATTATCTAGTCGATGCCTTGGCCAAAAGTCTTTTGTTATGGGTTGAATTGTTTTCTCGAAGTATGTATTGGCATCCCAACCCCTGTGCCTATAACTAATGTAATATGAGCAAAGACCTTTCCTTGATGTAATCTACTAAATATAGTCAATTAATCAGGTGAAACCCTACCAGTGTAGGGTGGAAACTAAACCTGACCACTTCTGAGTTATATCACAAGTAGCACAGACACACACACACGAGGATGAATGTGAGTTTGGGCTACAATAAAGGACCCCCAAGAGGAGCCAGCAAACACCAGAGACTAGGAGAGAAGGTCACAGCAGGAATAGTCACTGCGGAGAACCAGACGACCCTCCCAGTCTCCAGACCTGGGAGGAAATTGATTTCTGTCTCTGAAAACTCCCACTTGTGGTTTACCTATCAAAGCAGCATGAGGAAACTGAGACAGCCTTCATCTTGAGAACCCTTGTTCTTCACTGGAGGACGTTCAATAGCATGAACCTGTTTTCATGAAGCCAGTGGCACAGGGGCTGGTGCTCCGCTGCTATCCCGAAGGTTGGTGGTCGGAACGGGAGCAAGGTGAGCAGTCTACCTCCAGAAAAACTAGTCTTGGAAATCTGATGGAGCAGTGGGACGGTATCCTAGAGGGTCATTCATTATGAGCTAAAATCCACTTGATGGCAATGGGTCTTTTTGGTTTAATCTTTTTTGGCGGGGGGGGGGGGTGGGCACCACTGGCTTCTGGTGGGAGTAGGAGGCCCAACCTTGCTCCTGGAGAGCTGCTGCTGGATTTGAACCACCAACCCAGTGGGCCACAGTCCCACACACAACCACTACACCATCAGGGCTCAGCCCCTCCCCCTTTTTTTGAGCACACTGTCACATCTATGTCCTACAGACTGGCTGTGGGGTCAAACTCAAAACCTTCCATTGAACCACTGAATGCTTAACCAGCTGTCCTCCAGGGCTCCTTTCTGTAAAGATGAAGGCCGTGGAAACCCTACAGGACTACTGGACTTCATCTTAGAAGGTCACGACGAGTTGGACTCGCCTTGATAGTAGTGATTTGAATGTATTATTTTTAAATTTTTATATGAAGGGTGAGAGCCTTTAAAATTCTGTTCCCTTGATGGGTTCCCAGGCCACATTTTCCCATGCCGAACTTAGGGTTCAAAATGTCAAGTGAGCAGATCAGCTATAGCATGGGTCAAAGTTCTCTGAGAATCCATCCATCAGCGATAGACATCTCTGAGAAAGTCATACAAATGAGCAGCAGCAGCAAAACACCCCTGAGGTTTCATAGTCTTCCATCATTAAAACACACAAGCTCTGAATAGGTGTGCCATCTTAAAATACGTGTTTAAACATAGCCAAAGGAAAATGTATATAACGCAAGTTTCACCATTTTGATACTCATCATTTGATGGTTTCCAGCAGATCCACAATAGTTTGCAATCATCATCAGTAACTCCAGATCATTCTCATCATTCAACAGTGCATTCACTCTCCATACCCTTTTACTTCAGCCCCCGAGAGCCACTCACGTGCTCTCAGTCTCTGTCTCTGGCTCTGGCTCTGACCTGTGTGTGGGGCATTTCGTATCAGTGGAGTCATACAATGCATCAGCCTACAGCTAGCTCTCTGATCTACAGTGGTTACGCTGAATGGCTAGGACTAGATAATGTTTAATGAAATGAATTTAGGAGAACACCTCCCCTAGAACTCGTTTCTTCCACCGTCATGCACACAGAACTGGCTGCTCCCTTCCCCTCTTCACCCTCCCCCCCCCCCCCCCCCCCCCCCCCCCCCCCCCCCCCCCCCCCCCCCCCCCCCCCCCCCCCCCCCCGTCAAGACCCTCCCTCCAGATGAACTGCTGGTTTTCATTCTAAGTGGCATTTGGCGAGCCACCACCCTGTGCTCCTCACCATGTCCTTGATCTGAGAGAGCGTGATCTGTAGGGTGACATTCAAGACTGTCTCCGTGTCATCCACTGGCCGCAGAGCACTGGAGTAATCTTCAAAAAGGTCGTTAAACAACTTGTGAGCATATTTTCCATCTGCTGACTCTGCGGCTGCTCAAAAAGAGGGACCCGGATCAAAATTTGGGGTGCCCCGGGCATTGCAAAGGCAAAGAAGACCACACTGAGATCTACAACTGGGGTCCCCTGAGCCATTGGTCAGAGACACACTTTGGATCCATAAGAGTTGTTTTCTGATATGTTCTACTCGCCCGGGTGCCGTCGCGGGTGATGGGCGATGGGTCAGCGGTTTGAAAACACCAGCCATTCTGTGTGAAAGAGACGAGCTTTCCACTCCCATGGAAAGGTAAGAGTGTCGAGAACTTAAAACACGATGGATGATGTGGACCAGCAGCACACTACCAACTCAGTAGAGGAGCCTGGATGAGCGCATTGATGTGAAAATGTGAACCGACTGAGAACTTCGAGGAAGACTGCGTGCTTACGATCAGCATTTAAATATAATGCTGGGAGAGGTGGAAGACACTGTGGCTACAATCGAGATTGATGAAGAGACGTATGAAGAGATATAGAAATCAACTAAACAGAATATTCCGATCCTCTTCGGGTGGGGGGACAGTGCTGTGCTTGTTGCCCCTCCGCTGAGAGTGGGCTGAAGCAAGCATCTGTGCAGAGGGGCAAAGAGGAGCTTCGTGAATGTAGGCTGTTCTTAAGAGAAACCTACGAAACCTTCTGCTACTCAGACATAACCAAGGATTCATCCTTTCCTGAAATAAGTTGGTTTGCAGCTATGAGCCAAATAAAATTGTCATTTTTATCCCACCCTTCCAATAATTGTAATCACAAAAATGCAGAGACTTTTTTTTAGCAGTTTTGCAATTTTTTTCTTTAAAATAAATGTCTCTCTTCCTATAGAAAAAAAAGAGACCGTCAGAAAGTTCTACCGTCTTCTTTTGTGTCGCTTTGAGTCAGAATGGAGTGGATGGCGGGGAGTTAGGGGTGTGTGTGTGTGTGTGTGTGTGTGACTCAGATCAAGGAGTCCCTGGGTGAAGCGAATGGCCAAGGACAGAGGTTCTAAGAAAAGCTTGCCCAGCCCGTTTGAACCCACCCAGAGGCCCACTGGAAGAAAGTCCTGGAGACCTACTTCCCAAGCATCACAGCCCCTGAAAACCTCCCCGAGTGCCCTTTTACTCCGAAACACACGAGTCAGAATCCACTCTCTGGCAGCTGGTTTGGCTTTTAGAGCCTGCTCCACATGAGTCGGGAAACAGCATGGACCATGTCCATGCAGTTAGAGCCTGGGTGCTGTTGTTGGTCAGGCCCCCCGCCTCGTTCCACCCGCACCCAAGAAAGGGCCCCCGGGTCAGCCCGGGTGCTTACATGCCGCCAGCCCTCACCTTTCAGCCTGGAGGCAGCCAAGTAAATCCAACAAAAGGAGATGCTGGCATGGGGCCACTTCATCTTTCTTCCCCAGACAATCAAGCCCCAGCCAGGCCGTGCCGTCTCCCACTGCCCCTTGGTGAATGGGACGGATCCCGGGACAAGATCTCCCTCTGCCCAGTCTCTCTGGGGCAGGTGGAGCTCCCAGGCTTGCACTGCCAAAAAGACCTGAGGTCTTGGGAGCCCAGCCTGTCCTCCCTCTACCCCCCCTCCCCACTCAGGTAACCTGAACCGGGCAGCTCTAGTGGCCGAGATGCCTGGGGCCCGGGGTGGGTTTACATCCTGCCCTGTGCTGCCCGGGAGCTGTTCCAGGTGAGGAGAGTCAGGAGCAGAACGCGGGGGACTGTGCCATGCCCTCGTTCACTGAAGCAGAATGGGGACTTTCTAGAACTGTGGGTTGCAGAATCCATCTGCAGGCAGGGCTTGTTGTTGAGCAGGTTTCCACCTCCACTCCTGGCCGTGCCGGGTGTGCCAGAACCCCACGCTGCCCGGCCGTACGGCACTCCCATTTTCAGATGCAATCGCATCACGGGGACCCACATGCTGTTGGGTGACTGATGTTGGGGAATAGATCCTAAGGCCTTTCTTCTGAGACCATCTTGCTTTTTGTGGTCATGAAGTGCTGACGAGCCCATTCCGGCTCATCGTCACGCTAAGAAACCACAACGAAACATGAAACATGGCCTGGTGGTGTGCCCGGCTCGAGGTTGTGGGAGCTCAATGTTTCAGCCGTTGTGTCCATCCACCTCCTGGACACTCTTCCTCTCCTTTCTTGACTCCCCCGCCCCCACCCCACACCCCATTACTCAGCATGACGTACTTCTCCAGGCCTTGATCTCGGCTGAGACCCTGTTCAAAGTGCATCTTTGAGACTCCTTTAAGGTGCTTAAAAGGCACCTGGAGAATGAAGGTGCCCCTGACCCAAGCCATGATGCTTCCCATCGCTCCAAACGCATGTGAAAGGTGGACAATGAGGCAGGAAGAGGCCCATAGAACTGACGCCACTGAACTGTGGTGTTGGCAAAGAAACATTATTGACTCGATCATGGACTTCCACAGGAACAAATCCATCTTGTTTTGGAAGAAATACGAGAATGCCCTATAAAAGAAAGAAATGAAAAAAAAAAAGAAAGAGATGAAACTGAGTCTTTGTCTCACAGGATAGAATCACCCCTGTGGGTTTCCGAGTCTATAATTTTTTAGGGGAACAGACAGTGTGGGCTCACATGGTCATGATTGTGAGACTGGGGATGGAACAGGCAATTTCCCCTCCCTCCTCTACGTAGTAGTAGAACTGGAACCAACTCAATGCCATTGACCAATCATAATATCATGTAAGCAGCCCACCGTTTGTCCATAGTTGGTCATACAGTGGTGGCTTGTGTGTTGCTATCATGCTGGACATTATGCACCCCCCCCCCCAGCATTTGAAATACAAATCTGGTCATCCAGGGTAAACTGGACTAAGCAGGACTTCCCAAATATGGCAGACGAGGGGGAAATGCCCAACAACCCACTCCCCAAAATTAGTCAACAAAAATCCTATGAATCACAATCAATGATTCTTGTTCCACGTGGTGCTAGAGAATTTTCCCACCATGGAAGGTACTCAACATTCACATTAATCTCAACCATGGCTGTTGACATACTGAGGACAGCAGAGATGGCCCAGGATCGGTCGGGGTTTTGTGCTGAGTCAGAGCCTACACAAGCAACAGAGAGCAGCAACAGGTAAGTGCTAGGAGTTCTGACGCCTCCTTAGCTTTGCAGATCCAGGATTCTTACCTTTACCAAGTCACCCAGGACTCACCAACTTTAAAAGGCTACCGCAAAGACTAAGCACATCCGTTTGAGAAGGATTCATATTGAACAATGCAATAATTAAAAGTGACATCTGTTTGCATTTGAACTCTACCTCTTGCACCTTCGCATGGCTTTCTGTGGCAGTTACATCATCTCCTGTCAACTTGAGTGAAGCAGTGGAGTCTAGCCTGTGAATCAGTTCCTAGCCAATGATGGCTCTGTGTAGCCATGGGCTTCTCCTGAGGATTTCTGGGAGCTCCTGTCTTCCTTCCTGGAGGCTTGAAACACACTCCTTACTTCCCCTTCCTGCTGACAAGTCATATGGAGAGCCATGCTGATGAGAGACAGAGCCCTGGAGATGCATCCACTGCCACTGGACCCACAGGACTTTCCACCCTCCGGCTTGTGATCATCTTGAATTCAGCATCATTTTATGGGCTGCGTGAGTCTGAAGAGGAATTCATGAGCTAATATTGAACTTAGGGATTTGATCTGGACTGGCCCGGGATGCTTTATTGATGCATAATTACTTCTTGCTATAAAGCTCTCTGAATTACTTTCTCTAATCAAACCAGATGAACACACTTTCTCATCTGTGACTAAATTTTACTGTTACAAAAGAAGCTAGAGTTCCAGTTGGGAACTCTTGATGGGGGAAGGGAAAGCTGCCTTGGGAAACAAAATGAGGATCATTCAGTGTCTGGAAGCAAAGCGAGGAAATAGGAGAGCTCAGTTTCATCAGGTTACATCTGTCTGGTTACATCCGTCTGATGACTCATTGGAAGCCACTTCAGGAATATATCCCATGGGTGGGACAGGCACTCAAGCCGTCAGTTGGGCTTTGCAGGTAAATGTTTGTGTTCCCCAATGTTTTCTGCCCTGAGGTTGATTGTGAGGCTATGGTTTTCCTGTGCCCATCAAGTGACTTCCTGCTGCCCATGCTCAGGCCTCCTTTAGCAACTGTCTGCTGCAGAGTAAACTCCGAAGCTGAAGGTCTTTTGGAGATTGGGTCTGAGCCCTTGGTTTCACAGAGGAAACTGAGACCAGCAGCTACGAAGGGTCTTGACCACCCTAATAGTTGGTCCATGACTGAATGTAAGCCTCCGCTGCAAAACTACCATTGCCTCTCCTTTCACGGCGGTAGTCACTGTGCCATCTGTTCATCAACTTGACATTGGTGCCTGGGAAAAGTGCGGACCACCTGCAGGACAGAGACCCCTACTTTGCATTCTTGCATTCTTTCCAGTACTCACAGCAGCCGCTGGCTCAATAGATAGTCCATGAAGACTTGGTGCTATTTTCTCCAATTACTTCTTATGAGCTTCCTCTAAGGAAGGCCTCTCCAGGAATCATGGTTGATGTTGATGAGTTTCTCTCACTCAGCCAGTGCACCACTTATAAAAGTTTGCTAGTAGTTGGTGCTCATCTCTCCATGTTAACTCAAGCTGAATGAAACCAAAGCTTGTGAGGAGATGACGCTACCCATTTATAACAAGGATGTAAATGTCTAGGAAACACCTCTCAACTTTACACTAAAAAAAAAAAAAAAAAGACTAGCTCTTTCCCCAGAGATTTGCATGCTTCAGCCCAATCAGTGGCTTCAAACCTTACACACAAACCAGACCTGCAAGCAGTGGCCCCTTAGTGTGTAGGGTGCTTGGATGGAAGAAGAAACCCAGGGAATTCACCAGGTGGAGTTCAGTAAGGTTGGGTAGAATGGAAGGAATTAAATTGTGCACCTCCGATAAGGTCTGTCGACCTCCTTTTATGCAAATAAAAAAGATAAAGGGCCAGTCATTGGAGCCACCAGTTGTCTGTGGGAGGAAGAGGAGGAAGTCTGTTTCCGAAAGAGTGACAGCCTCACAAGCCCTCTGGAAACAACTGGACCCTGTGCTGAGTCCACGCTGAGGAGAGTTGAAATGGACTTAGCAGGAGATTGGGAGGTTTGCTATTTGTGAACGCAATCTCATTTAAAAATAAGGTCTTTGAAGATGTTATCAGGTAAGATGCCGTCATTCTGGAGTGAGATGTCTGTTTTGTTTGATTTAGATAAACTTTTTTTTTGTCACAAAAGACTCCATATCCATTATATACACACACACATATATATACATACATACATATATATATATATATATAGCCACTCAGACTATTTAGGGTTGAGGAATTAGATATCAGAAAGTTGTGTTTTTTTTTAATAGAGCAACATACTACATCTATTTGTAGCCCAGGTCAGAAAATGAAGTTAATAGCAGTGCCCTGTTCAACCCACCATATATGAGTTACCTTATTCTCCCCCTACCTTCCATCCTCATTAGCCCAGCCGAGCTCCAGCTGACATTAGCAGTGACATCCCATTTCCCACCTCCTGTCTATGGAGCATCATATTTTTTCATTCCACTGGTAACACACAGCTGTAGTTTCAATAGCTTTTTCATAACCATCCCCGACAGACCTTTGAGGAAATGTTTATTATGAGGACCTTTGTACATCTTCAGAAATCAGGCTTTGTTGCATCTCGAAGTTCTAATCCAGCACGAGTGGTGTCTTTGTAAAAGATGAGAGACACAGACATTGAGGAAGGATGGCTGTGAGAAGACAGAAGCAGTGTCTGAGTTAGGCTGCCACTGCAAATCAGAAGTTGAGGCAGACAGGAATTCTTCCCCTGAAGCCTCCACAGAGTGTGTTAGTCCGGGTAGACTAGAGAAACAAATTCATAGACACTCATCTGTGTGTAGAAAGAGTTCTATATACAAGAACAACTGAATAGTGAGAAAACATTCCAGCCCAGTCCAGATCAAGTCCATATATCTGATATGAGTCCATATATCTGATACGTCAGATACAAATCTATAAATTCCTGTGCAGACTCATGTAACGCATGCCATGGCACTGAATACAGGAAGATCACAGACCAGTGGGTGGGAACTCTTGGGGATCCAGCGGTGGTGTAAGTACCTCAGCACAGGTAGGTCTCTCTGTGGTTCCTTCAGCTCCAGAGCTTTAACATAGTGCCACGTGTCTTCTCAATAGAAATGTCTTGCAGGGAGTGGGTGTGTATCTACCCTCCTATAAGTTATGTATCTCCTTAGCGACTCCCAATGAGGTCGTCAAACTGTGACCTGACTGACAGGCTAAGCTCCACTCCTTCACGCTTAAGTCTCAAATTGACAACAGATTATGTAACTACCACACAGAGGCTGGAGCCTTGTGACACCTTGATTTTGACCTGCTAGCCTGGGGACCTCTGAGACGATAAACCCAGGTGCTGGGACTTTGTTACAAGATGCCAAGAAACTAAGACAGCGTGTCATGCACATTGGACTGAGTTTGTAAAAGCTGGCTCAGGTAATGAAAGTAAAATAAACAAACAAGCTATCCAGCAACTTTCCATTCAGAATATATGAGAATTCCTGAGGGAGTGCCTTAGCTAACTTCTGGTCCTATCTGTTGGAATATTAATTCAAGTTAACAGAGTGTTAAACTTTTTAAACTTGGGAGTTCATGGTTCTCCTGGCAGCAGCTCCCTTTCCCAGGGCCCATGAATGGAAAGTCTGACTAGCATTTAACCTTGGTTTGTGTAATATCAGCGCCCAAGAGACTTCATCCTGCTCAGACAAAAAGGGATCCAAATTCTGAAAAATTTCTAGAAAGCACCATACTCCTTTCAACACCTACTTTTTTAAAAGAAAGCAAGAATCCCTCATCACAAGTTGATATAAATTTTTCCAACTTCTCCAGAGTTGAAGAGCTCTCCAGGGTGGCCGGAAGCCAAATCCTCCCACACAGACCCACTCTGAAGCATTTCTTTCTCCAAAATATGATATTAATGCAAAAAAAGATATCCACAAAATTCTAACATAAGAAAAGACATATTTTTCAATTATAGAAGTAATACACGCTGACTGCTGATTGAGTAGGGTACAGGAGAGACTCTTCTTGTGGCCTGTATCCAAGCTTCTCAAGTTGCAACAAAGCCTGAGTTTTAGAGACATATGAAGGTGACTACAGTGACTACTAGGAAGAAAATGTTCTAGAATTGAATATGATGACAATGGTACCACTCTTCTTGATATGATTAATTATTGAATTGTAGACATGTGGATAAAGTGCTAACACAACTGTTTTTATAAAGGTCATCATAATAAACATTTTTCAAAATTCTGTCAGACGATGTTTATGAAAAACCATCAGAACTGCAGCTGCCTGTTATAAGTGGATGTTCTGTGTTAGAAGGTAGAATGCAGACTATCATTGCTGATATCAAGTGGATTTTGACTGAAAGTCAAGAACACCAAAAAGAAGCGTAGTCGTTCGTGTTTTATTAGACAATGAATCAAACAATGTGGTGCATTGGATAAGTTTGCTGTGCACAACTTCTTTAAAGTGTTGAAGAGCAAGCCTATCGCTTTGAGGATTAAGGTATGGCTGGCCCAAGCCATAATACTTTCAATCATCTCATATGCGTATGAAGGTTGGACGTTGAAAAGGGAAGGCTGAAGAAGAATTGATGCAGCTGATTATGGTGCTGGCAAATAAGTATCAGGAACTGCCCAAAGAACCAACAAATCTGTCTTGGAAAAAGCATATCCAGGATGTTCCTTAGACGCAAGGATGAGGAGACTTTGTCTCCTGTACATGGGACATGTAGACAGGAAAGGCCAGACCCTAGAAAAGGCCAGCACGCTTGGTAAAGTACAAAGGCAGTGAAAAAGAGGAAACCCCTCAATGGATGGATTGATATAGTGGCTGTGACAATGACTGAACTAGAACCCTTGTGAGGATTGCACAGGAGTGGGCAGTGTTGCATTCTGTCAAATATAAGGTTACTGTAGGTCAGAATCTGCTTGATGGGGCCTAGTGACAACAAAACCTTAATGACCGCACAAAAGATTTCAACTGTGTGGATCATAACAAATTCTGGATAACCTTGGGAAGAATGGGAATTCTGTAACACTTCATTGTGCTCAGAGGGAACCTGTGCGTAGATCAGGAGAGAGTCTTCCAACAAAACAAAGAGATACAGGATGGTTTATGAGCCACAAAGTCGTGCATCAGGATGGTAGTTTTCCACTGTCTTGATTCAATCTGTCTGCTGAACAAAAATTTTGAGAATTTGGGTGATATGAAGGAGAATTCGGCAGCAGGACTGGAGGAAGGTTTATTAACAACCTGTGATCTACAGATGACACAACCGTGCTGCTGAAAGTGAGGAAGTCTTGGTGTCCTTAGTGAGGAAGATGAGGGACTGAAACCTGCAGTCCGGATTGCAATGCAAAATAATCAAAATCCTCAGGGTTTGACCCATAGACACCATCAGGATAAACGTAAAAAAGACTGAAGTTGCCGAGGTTTTCATTTTTACTTAAATATACTATAGTCAAGGAATTAAGTGATATATTACATGGGACGAATCTGCTGCCAATGACCCCTTTCAAGTGTGAAAGGGAGAAGATGACAATTTGAGTATTAGGATGCCTCTGGCCCAAGTCATAGTGTTTACCGTAGCATGGTATGTGTGTGAAAGTTGCACAAGAAGACCTGGGAATAATCGATGCACTTGAATGATAGCATTGATGAAGAATATTGACGACAGCAAGGAATGCTGTAAGAACAAACAAGTCTGCCTCATGAGAAGTAGAGTCAGAAAGTTCTTTAAATGGGAGGAGGGTGGGAGTTTCTCTCCCGTACTTTTGGACATGTTTTCAGGAACCGGTCCCTGAAAAAGGACGGTGGGCTTGGTGCAGCAGAATGTCATTAAAAAGGGGCAAGACCCCCTATGAAATGGATTGACAAGGGACTGCAGTCACGGACTCAAATGTAACGGGTGACGCAAGGTCAGGCAGTTGCCCATTCTGCTGTTCATGGCATTGCTGGGAAATAGAACAGGCTGAATGCCATCTAATGACAACAACAATAACTGGCTGGAGATGAGTGGCCAAATCCTAAATTGTGGTATTTAAGAATTCTTCATTGCTCCAGTTAGGCACACAGCAGTTTGGGAAGGAATCATAAAGACTGGCCCATGGAGAAATGAACAGTGGCAAGTGAAGAAAATTGGCATCTTATTTGACATGGATGACCATCTTCGACAATAATGACATCCAGCCAGAGTGCTCTTTAGAGGCAAGGATGGCCAGACTTTGTCTTACCAACTTTAGACATGTTGTCAGGAAAGACCAGTCCCTGGAGAAGGACATTGTGGTGGTCATGTACTTGATGTCAATTTCATGATGGGAGTGTAAGGGTGGAATCTAGCCTATCAGTCTGGAGATAACCTTTGAGACCTCTGTGTGGGCATGGCTTTCTTCTGAGAATTCTGAGAAGTCTCACGGTATTTCCCAATTGGAGAAGAGAAACTTGACTCAGTTCCTGGGAGATGAACTACTGAAAAGATGAGATTGATCCTGGTTCCTGGAAACTGGAGGAGCTGGAGGAGAAGCCACGTGGGCTTACCCTAATGGAACCAAACCTCTGGGGTGGGAGAACTCACGTGGAGACCCCTACCAGTGCTGAGATGCTTCTCCCGCCAGTAGATATTGCTGATGGACCCTGAGCCCTGGAAATAAGGAGCTATGGGGAGATCCCTGCCAGTGCTGGGATGCTTCGACTGCCGCTGGATATGCAAGACTACGCACCTACTGGCCTGTGATCGTCCCGGTTTCATTGCACGTGCCTCATGAGTCAAAAGGAAACTTTATAGACTGGTGTCAGACATATGGGTTAATATAGAACTTATGACCTTGGACTGGGTTGGGATGCTTTCTCAATGTTCTATTCTTCTTGTGTATAAACCTTTCCCTTATATCCATATACGTGTTTGTGAAATTGTTTCTCTAGACTTTCTGGACTAACACAGACATCATGTTTGGAAAAGTAGAGAGGCAACAAAGAAAAGGCAGGCCCTCAAGGAGATGGATTGACCCTGCCCTCCAGCACAGGGACAATTGTGAGGATGGGCCAGGGCTAGGCAGTGCTTTGTTCTGTTGTGCATGAAGTCCAAGATGGGTTGGAACCTGTGGCAGTCATGTGCTTATTTTAATTTTATGATTGAAATGGAGGGGTGGAGTCTAGCCTGTTAATCTGGAGATACCCATTGAGTAGCCAATGAGGCCTCTATGTGGGCATGGCTTTCTCCTGAGACTTCTGGGAAATCTCATGATATTTCCCTCGTGAAGATGAGAAGCTATCTTCCCCAGTTGTTGGGAGTCAGTCTCAGAGGTGATGAGTCATGGAAAAGACAAGATGGCAGCCTCCGAGAAGCTGGAGGAGCCGGCGGAGAGACCACATGGCTTTACCCTGATAGAGCCAGACCTCTGAAGCTGGAGCGGCAAGCTGTTGATGGACCTGAGCCCTGGAAGCGAGGAGCCATGGAGAGACCCCTGCCAGTGTCAGAATTCTGCACCCACTGACCTGTGACTTCGTGAGTCAGAAGGAGACTTTGTAGACTGATTTCGGGCATATGGGTTAATATCGGACTTATGACTTTGTACTGGACGGGATTGGGATGCCTTCTTAGTGTCACATTCCTTTTGTATATAAACTCTTTCCTTATATCCATATGCGTGTCCTTGAATTTGTTCCTCTAGTCTACCTGGACTAACATAGCACCTAACAGGAAAAAGAACAACAGCATGTGAAAAATAAGTGTTTGATAATGAATAGTTTATTTTCTGGATGATAGAATTTTTTAAAATTGTACTTCAATTATTTAAAACTGCTCCAGTCTCACAGTCTGTAGCAAGACCTGTTGACAATGTTCTTTCAGGAGACAATGTTCTTGTCCCTAAGTAGTTCACTTAAGGTGGTGATCCTCTGCAGAGGTCCTCTTACCCCATGCCAACCCCACCTAAACAGAGAGTCTTCACATCGATTCTAATTCATAGGAAGCCAATATGTGGTTTTCACGGCTGTCAATCTGTGGGAACAAATGGCCACACATGTCTCCCATGGAAAAGCCGGTAGATTTGAACCTTCAACTCAACAGCTAGCAGTCCAGTTCTGAAACTCACAGCACCAGCAGGACTCCTTAATTGCTGTGTGTGAGATAATGAAAATGCCCATATCTAGCTTTCCATTCAGGACCTTCTTTTGCACCTGGAAACGCTTCGCTGGATAATCTCCCCTGTTTGTGCTAAGTAGCAGTGGCATAGTCCATTCTGTAACCGGTATACTAAGACGAGAACACGACATAAACATTTTGAAAGCTCATATAACTGTATGCAGTCCTTGCCTTATTAGTCATTCAGTAAACACGTGTTGAATGGATGCCTAGGACATAAAATAGCGAATTACATGTTGGAGATCCCCGAGAGCATGGGGGGGGTGAGGGGCTGTCCAGTTTTATACTGCAGTTCTGCAAGGTGCAGATTTCCAAAGAGTTGAAGCATAGTGCTGTCTTATAAAGAAAGTTTTCTTCCTCCTCACTTCTTTCCCCCTCCTTTGCTCTTCACTTTCAGCCAAAATGACAAAAAAAATTTTTTAAAGGTTGTGATACATATGGACCCCAGAAAAATTAAAAGGTTTAGGAAAGCGTAATGAAAAAAAAAAACTGTCTTCCAGAAGAATCCAACCAGGCATAGAGGGTCTATGAAATAGGGTTCTTTTATCTTTGTTGTTGTTGAGAATACATAAAGCAAAACACACATCAATGCAACTGTTTTCTATGTGTCCTCTTCAGTGACACCCACGGTCTTCTTAGCTGTGGGTGTTTATTCTCATCAATCTTTTCTGAGATGTTCATCATCCATTAGTATAGACTCACTGGCCCCTGAACACACTGTTTGCTAAGAGGTTATTATCTAATTTTTCCATTTACCGCTGTCACTTTAGGCCTGTATGTTGTTGTTGCTGCTGTTAGAAGCCACCAAGTCCATTCCAACGCATTGTGACCCTATGCAGAACAAAATGAAGCACTGCCCAGTCCTATGGCATGACGGCAATTGTTGTGTTTGCGTTCATTGTTGCAGACACTGCGGCCGCACTGTCACAGAGGACCTTTCTCTTTTTCAATGCCCCTCTACTTTACCAAGCATGATGTCCTTCTCCAGGGAGTGGTCTCTCCTGACAACACATCTGAAGGACGTGGAATAAAGTCTGGCTATCCTGGTCTCTAAGGAGCACTCTGATAGTACTTCTGTCAAGATAGAGAGGTGTATCCTTTTATCAGTCCATCGTCCCTTCAATATTCTTTTCCAGCACCAAATCCAAATGCCCCGATTCGTTTTCTCTCTTCCGTACTCAATATCCAACCTTCAAATGCAAATGAAGCCGTGAAAAATAGCGTGGCTTGCTTGCGTTAGACGTCCCTTAGTTCTCAAAGTCACATCCTTGCTTTTCCCGCACTTTAACAGATCTGGTGCTGCAGATATACCTAAGGCACCGTGTCTTTTGCACTCTCGACTGCTGCTTCCCTGAGCACTGATGGTGGATCCAAGCAGGACAAAATCATTGACAACCTCAACCCTTTCGCTCTTTATCATGATATTGCCTATCGGTCCAGTCATGAGGACTGCTCTTCCTCACATTGGGTTGTAATCCGTGCAGAAGGCTGCAATCCTTGATCTTCATCGGCAAGTGCTCCAAGGCTCCTCACTCTCAACAAGCAAGGTTGGGTCACCTGCAGATTGCACGCTGTCGGTAAGCCTTCCTCTGACCCTGATGCCACATTAGTCCTCATATAATTAAGCTTCTCTGATGATTCCCTCAGCATCCAGATTGAATAACGTGGTGCGAAAACACAGCCCTGACGCACACTTTTTCCTGATTTTAAACCATACGGTGTTCTCTTGTTCCAATCACACAATGGCCTCCACAAGTTCTCCATGAGCACGATGAAATGTTCCAGAATTCCCAATCTTCTCAAGGCTACCTATAGTTTATTATGATCCACAGAGTCGAATGCGTTGGCATAGTCAATAAAGCACAAATCAACGTCTTTCTGCTATTCTCTGCTTTCAGTTAAGGTCTCACTGACAGCAGCAACCGTATCCCTTGTTCCCCAACCTCTTCGGAATCCAGCCTGAACTTCTGGCAGCTCCCCGTCAGTGTATTGCAGCACGTCCTTAAAATTTTACTTGCCTATGGCATGGATGATATTGCTCTATAAGCTGTGCATCCTGTTGGATCACCTTTCTTCAGAATGAGTTAAATATGGATCTTTTCCAGTCATTTGGCCAAGTAGCTTTCTTCCAAATATCCTGGAAGAGATGAGTTAGTGCTTCTAGTACTGTGTTGGCTTGTTGAAGCATTCCATCAATTCCTAAAGGTTTGTTTTCGACTAATTCTTTCAGGGCAGCTGGAACGTCTTCCTTCAACACCCCTGGTTCTTGCTCATCTGTTACCTTCTACAAACGTGGCATGTCTAGTAGTTCTGTTTGGTACAGTGACTGGGTACTCCTTCCATCTTCTTTTGACAGACAAGTGGCCAACTCCTCAACAGATAGTTCTTAAAACGATCATAAAACTCCAGGCAGACACTTTTTGCTAGTTACTGTGCTTTTGTTTTAAGAAGACTTCAGGGATATTTTTGGTTTAAAGTTTATATAAGAGCAATAGTTTCAGGGGTTCATCCAGCTGCAGATCTTTTTTTTAAAAAACACCCATGTTAACTGTAGTGTCCTGTTGTACAAATTTTGCAAAGGCAGAGGCTGTTACCGGGGCTCAGTTCCACTCGATGCAGATCAGGAGCATTTAGAAGTACAGAGAGGGTTTCTAATGTCTCTACTCTCACGAGGCTGAGTTGGAAGTCACATATGGCCTACCTTAGTTCATCTCTCTTCCTTTACCCTTTTCTATCCCTCTGTATCTGTCCCCCTCACCTCCAGGAGACCTGATGGTTCAGTCCTTGGCTACTAGCCTTAAGATCAACAGCTCAAACCAACCAGCCGCTCCTCTGGAGAAAAGGCTTGGTGGCCCACTCTATAAAGATGACAACCCGCAAACCCTATGAAGCAGGTCTTGAGATAGCGCTAAGTTGATGTCACACAACAGCAGCAAGACATCCTTTCTCCAGAGTCCCCTGAAGCTGGTGAGAAAACCTCGTCCATTAGGATTGACGCTTCCTGGGCAGGCCTCTCGTGTGTTGGGCGATCTTAGTGAACTGCAGAACTGTGAGAATCAGAACCAGCTAGAACTGCCTTGTGATTGTCTTCTCTTTCACGCCTCACTACAGCAGGGCTCACAACCTTTCTATTACTGTCTGTTGGGAACGGGGCCACAGTGAGTTGGAACAGACGCAATAGCATGCAATAACAATAATAACATCTATCTCTATCTAAGAAGGTTTCGATAGTGGTTAAATTTCTCCGTTCCAATCTGAATTTAAACCACACACTTCTCTATGGGGAAAAGATGTTTCTGTAGAGATTTACAGCCTTAGAAATTCTATATGATCGTTCTCCTCTGCCTTTGAAAAGGTCGCTATCAATTGCAAAAGACTCAAATGCAATGGGTTGGGTTTGGTATCCTTCCATCCATCCAGGCATCCAATCCGTTTTTCTATCCATCCCAATCAGCACTCATGGAAACAGCAGTCAGACAATATATGGCATTGGCTCCATCTGCTACAGAGGATCTTTTTAAAGTGTTAAAGAGCACAAATGACCAAGTGAGGACTGAGGTGTGTCTGACCCAAGCCATGCCATTTTTACTCAGCCAGATCTTTCTTTTTTCTCTACCGACCTGAGACTTAGCCAGCATGCCTCTCCAGGGTCTAGTTTCTCCTGATAACCTGTCCCAAGTATGTGATCAAAAGCTCACCATCCTGAGGGCTGAGCCCCGGTGGTGTAGCGGTTGTGCACGGGACTGCGGCCCACTAGGAAGGAGGTTCAGTTCCAGCAGCCGTTCCATAGGAGCAAAGTCTGGGCCTCCTACTCCCACGACCAGAAGGCAGTGATGCCCCAAAACCAAAATCTCACCATCCTCACTTCTAAAGTGAATTCAAGCTGTGCTTCTCGGCAGACAGCTTTGTTCATTCTTCTGGCAGTCCAAAGTACTTTCAATATTCTTTGACAAGCCCCCACTCCGAATGCATCAATTCTTACAATGGACTCAAACATGGCAACACTTGTGAGGACGGGGCAGGACCAGGCAGTGCTTTGCTCTGTTGCTTACAGAATTGCTATGAGTTGGAGCTCATTCAATGGCATCTACCCGCGAACAACCTATCTAGGGTGGATTTTTTTCTCTTTCTGGACTTTTCCATGGATCTGATCAAAGTATAACTGTTGTATCAGACAAGCAACTTTGTGCTCTCTCGTACCACCCTGGAGTCCGTGGTGACTCATCGAGAGCCCCTGTGGGTTTCTCAGGCTGTGACTGTTAAAAGGAGTAGAAAGCCTCACTGTTCTCCCTCGGAGCTGCCGGTGGTTTTGAACTGCCGACCATGCAATCACAGCCCATGTGGGAAAAGGCCAGGGCCGACGCTTTCTTATTGCTCTTTCTTATGGCACTGCTCATGTACCGCCAATTCAAAATAGATCTATTGACGTACATGCTGACTCGCTCGCAAAAAGTACCTTTGAAGGTTGGCTTTCACGTCTGTGCAGAAGTATGTCAAAAAATATTTGGGTTGGTAGCCGTCTGCTTTATCCTCCTCTCCACTTTGTGAGCATTGACGGACGTAGCCAAATCTCTCGCAGACCTTGGCAAACTCTTTCTGTGAGAAGGGAGGTAAAATTTTTTTCAGCTGCGCAGGCCATATCGTGACTCTGTAGCGACCACTCATTTTGGCTACCGTAGCGTGAAAGTCACTGTAAGCAATATGAATGCGAATGAGTCTGGCTAGATGCCCATAAAACTTCCTTGACAAAATTAGGCAGCAGGCCATAAACTGCTGACCACGATCTAGGCCATCGACTCCAGTAAACCCGCTTACTCAGGCTTCAGCAAACGCGCCCAAGCTTAAGCGAAGAAGTCGGTTAAGAGAATCAGCAATGAAGGTGTATGGCCTGAAGGGCACAGAGTCATAATGTATCAGCTTGACCTGGGCAGACACGGACCAAAGCCCAACTAGTTAAGCTCAAACTACCCTTATGTTCCCAGGGCTCTCATTCCAGAGGCCTAGAGAGGGAGCTGCTGTTATGCCCAAGAGCCTTTCCAATGACAAGCTGGAGGCACATGGGGATGAGGGATCACATGGCAACCTGTGTGATGACTGGAGGTTGACAAGCTTTCTAGCTTCCAATTAGAGACATGGATGAGGAAGGGAGGATGAATAGAAATAACATGCCCAGAACAAATAGAAATGGTGGCTTCCACCAGGCCAGGTCAGGACAACAAGAACAACAGGATGTACTTTGGAAGTACAAGCTGAGGTCCACGTGGAGGGAGTCTGGAGGACTGCGTTCCAGTAACTTCACTAGAAGGCTGAGAGTCCTAGGACAATGCTTTGCAGCTAGGACCTCGATGCTTCAATTTGAGTTGGCGAAATGCAGATCAAATCAGAACCAGGATAGGGAGTGCTCTCCTGGGAAGATGGGGAGCATGGGCTACATGATCGCAGTAGCAGGGGGGTGGGGGTGGAGATGGCAGATTTGTCTTTTCTCAAGTGCGCTTTGCCGGACTTCCTGTTTCCCTGTGGTGATCTAGTGTGGGAAACAGATTTCTCCCAAGCTGTCTCCCCCAAATATATGTCAAACTTAACCACTTACTTCATGTGTCAAATGACTGTACACTTGGACGTCAACAGAAGTAGGCCAGGGGTTAGTCTCCCTAAGGGGTATCAGCCGTTTAGAGCAATCAGGCTGTATAATCTGTCCCACCCTAAGTAGGGCCCACTCTCTTCTGATGAGGATAGTAGTAGACTACTTCCTTGTAGGATTCCAGGGAGGTCAAGCCCACCCAAGGATGATCAAGGTCAGGCTTCCATCATGAATCCAAGGTTCACCCCGCCGTTCTTTTCACATGTATGCCTCTAGTCCCTCTCCTTCTTGTCACACGTCTGCCCCTAGTTCATCCACTTCCTGTTACACTTAAGCCTATTATATAGCCCCTTCCTGTGACATGTGGCTACCTGTAATCACATCTCCGAAGTACATATAAGCCTGGGTTAGCCATAAACTTACTCTCTCTGGCTCTCCACATAGACTACCACAAGAAGCTGAGGTGAGCATGCTCTGAAATGACTCCATTTTTTTCCCAGCCCTCCTCCCCCCTAGATGACATCATCATTTTTTTCTCCATTCTATCTCTCATATTTTCTATGGCTTCACTGCAATCTGTGTTTATTATCTCTGTACAATTGTGCCTGCCGGACCCTTGAGAATAAGTTAGGGGCTGGCTCCTCTGACACTGTAACACGGTCACAGGTGTGCATGACCAGGAATCTCTTCCTAAAGGAACCCTGCATGACTCCTCTTGGTACTCTCAAGCACCCTGCAGAAAGTAGGCACCTCTCTGTGCAGTGGAAGGCATCCCGCCGGGTCCTGCACCAGCTCTCAATGCTGTGTGTGAGCCCATTGTTGCAGCTGTCACTCCATCTCATCACGGGTCTTCCTCTTTGACACTGACCTCCACTTGACTGAGCTCCGTGTCCTTTTCCAGTCACCGACTGGCTTCTCCTAACACACGTGTCAGGTATGCGAGATGATGTCTTGCTGCCTGTGCTTCTCAGGTTCATTCTACCAGAGCCTCATTCCCGATCTTTGGTTATCAGACTTAAGAGGTCCTGATGGTGGGATTGGTTAGGTGTTGGCCTGCCGACCACCAGGTTAACAGTTCAACACCCCCCAACCCCCGGCTGTTCCAAGAGAGAAAAATGAGGCTGTCTTTTCCCATAAAGGTTTACAGCCTTAAAGACCCATAGGGACAATTTTGCTGTGGCCTATATGGTTGTTATGAATCATACTCTATGGTGGTAAGTTCAGTTGTCAGTCTACCACTCTATTATATTTTAACTGGGTCCAGGCAAAACTATATGAGAATATGGACCATAACATTTATTTCTCATGAATGAAAGCAAACCAAATAATATTGCTCATATGTGGGATGGAGATGGGACTGTTCCAAGTCATATACTCCAAAATATTAAGCAAGTGATTTACTCACATTGAGTGTTCTAGTTAAGTTATCTATTCTCACTGCAGCTCCCAGTTTGATGGGGTCTTTGTGTGACTCATGATGAGGCTGAGATAGCTTTTCTCCCAGTTATCTGAGGACTTTGCATAACTCAAGTTCAGATAATGATCGCTTCCCTCGAAGCCTATGGGTGGGATTCAAGAGTCATTGTCAGTGACCCCTAACAATGTAGACCTGTTCCCCTACTCCCGGGAGTCTGAAGTCTTTCCTTATCACATCCCTCTCCTCTTAGTCAGGGGCATCCCTAAACCATTATCATCTTATAGCCCTTAAGACAGCCCCTGCTTGTGGCATGTCCTGACCAGTGACTACAGAAATTATGTGTCCTCTGTTAGGCTATTTAAACGTGAACAATTAATGTTCATTCTCCCTCTCCATGCCAACCATCATACAGGGTGGAGGTGAACATGTTACCCTGATGTCATATATGTCTGATTCTTATTGTTTCTCTCTCTGTCATGATCTCTATAACATTATTATAATAAATAATAATTATCGCTACACAACCGCCTATTGAACCCTTGCTGTGAGTATATCAGAGGCTGGTCCCTTCTGATACTCATAGGGTTCTAGTTTATGTATGCACAGGTTTATTCCAAACAAAACATGTTTAAACATGTCTCTGCCAGTAGGAGATGGTTGCAGACACATTCACTCAGTATTACACTTAAAAGTCTTATTAAAATGCTTCAAAAAGCAGGTCTAACCAAAACATTGATCTCTGAGTGCCAGTTTAACTCAAGACAGCGTGAGATTCCCTCAGAAGATTATGGCAACTGTTTTGGGGAATTCCAGCCAGGGTAATCTTATTACATTTTCTTTACAGTCACAGGATGATCACAGAGGCTAATTTGGAAAAAGAAAATTAATGGAACACTGCATTGGTTAAAAAAAAGGGAAAGAGGGTCATGCTGAGAATTTTTTCCCCTCATCATGACAAGGCAATTGCTCATTCTTCAAGGGTAGAAAGGGCTATCCTACAAGAATTATATGGGGAGACCTTACCCTCCCCACCCTACAACCATGATTTTACCATTTTGGGCTTCTTTTCATTTCCCAAACTCTAAGAACACTGAAATGGCACATGATCTGAGTCCCTCGAGGATATCCAAACTATCATTTTGACATGGCGTAAATCAAAGAACACAGATGACTTCTGGAAACAGTTGGGCAAATGGAAACACCACCTTCAGAAGTGTATAGACCTCCATGGAAGATATATTGGCAAACAATGGCTTCACTTTTCCATATTTCGATTTAATAATGGATTTTGTAGCAATTTTTTCTCACTTACTCTCATGAGTATGGACACATTTATGTTTGTTCCTGAAATACGCGGTGCTAGCTCAAGGAGAAAAATCTCCAAACTCAGTTATCAAAAACCCCCCTGGCTGCCAAAAGAGGCACGATGACTTCTTCCCCATGTCTTTGCTGACTCATTGCAATAGAAGGCACATCAAGACAGGGTAACTGTGATAGTTAGGCTTTGTGTCAACTTGGCTGGATCAAGACTCGTAGTGGTAGGACAGTGAAGGCGTAGTATAGTGCACTCCTCTATGATATTATATAACACAACATATGCAACTCCATAATGGGATCTTCTGTGAATAATCAGTTGTAAGAAGTTAGGGTGGAGTACAAACTCATTACTCAGATTACAGCCCTAAAGCAATCAAAAGGAAGTCTTCTCAAGGGTGTGGCCTAATTTCTATAGAAGCAGACTCTGTGATCTCTGCTGGATCTGGGTCCTGCCTCTGGCTCATCAGCCTCCAAATTTTTGGACTTAAAGAGTTAAGAGTTCACCATATTGCCCACCAACCTTGGGAGCTCTTAGTGAACTGCCATCTGGCCTGCTGACCCTGGAGGCATGTGTCCCGGCATCTACCAGTCTGTGATCTCATCTTCCTGCTTCTTGGTTCATCAGTCTCTGCCGCTACCTAAGTCAGGAGATGCTTCAGATTAACAAATGACCCGTAGACTTGAACCAGACTGGATTTTTTCTATAACTATGTGAGCCATTTTCTTGTTATAAATTTCCCTCTTTATATAGATATGTAAGGTCACTTGGTTTTCTTCTCCAGAGAACCCAGCCTAATCCAGTAGTACTCACGTTCACACCAATTCACATCCTGTTATCACCACTTATTAGCTAAGTAAACCTGGACTAGTCACATGATTACCCCAACTTTATTTTCTTTTTTATAAAAATGAGAATTATAATACCCACCTAAAGGTTCATTGTGAGGACTAGAGAAAACAAAGTCTGTCTCTCATCCTTGGCATACAACAGGCACTCAATAAATATCACGATGCTCTCCCCCAGCTAACCCACACAGGTTCCAGTAGGCAGCCGAGCTTCCTTGAATAAAAGAAACCCAGTCAGGTCCAAACAAAAGAACGAGCCGAGTTCATGAAGAGACATGAGTCGGAGATAAGGGACATGCAGTTTTCTGGGTCAGGAGAACAGCCGATACGTGATACGGAGCATCTGATATGGCCAGGGTGAATGATCTGGGGACAGTGACAGGCTCTGGTGTCTGTGCTCTATTGGACGGAGCACACTATCCTCCCCCAGAGCCCCTGTGGGCATCCGTCTGAAAGCCTGGAAACGTCACACCGTGGTGCAGTGAGCATCTCTTGGCTTCCTCTTAGTTCCCTGGTCTGCTTTCACCAGGAGCCAAGACAGCCCCATCCAGGGGACCCTGCTTGCCTCCCTGGTAAACTGTTTGCTTCTGGTGGTGTTTGAAGCCTTTCTGTTCCGTTGCTGTGGGGTTTCTGAGATCTTCTCATTCCTGTATGTCCTCTCCCTGCCGGAGCTCCTTCCTCCTTCGGTGGGGGCTGCTGTGACTCCGGTGGCCCAGTAAGTCCATGGTTTGCCTTCCCCCTCCTCTGATGAGAACGAAAGAGGCACGTGAGTGACAGCCTGAGAACAGGCCGCAGGGGCCCTTTGGGTGACAGTTGCATGCTGACAGTTGACAGTTGTTCATTTTTCTGGAAGAGGAATTGAGACCTGCAGGGGCAGCACCCAGCACCCCAAACCGAAACCCTTCCCAGGCTATTTGGGGAGCGGTCACAGTTTCCTGCACAACCCCAGGTGAGTGGCCTAAAGAGCAGGAGTTCCTTTTCTCAGTGCTGGGGGAGTGGGGGGGGGGGGATGTGGGCTAGAAGTCTGAATTCAGAACGTGACCCACGGACAGGTTCTTCCTCATCGGCTGCAACTTCTGAAAATAAAGAAAAGCAGCTCCCTGTCATGGACTCGGTTCCAAGTCAGAGTGCCCCGATTAGGACGGGTGGAACTTTCCCTGTGGGCTTCTGAGGCTGCGACTGTTTACAGGAGCAGAGAGTTTCATCTTTTTTCGTGCTGAGCAACTAGTGGATGCGAACTTCTGACCTTGGGGCGAGTTGGCCCATGTGTACCCCACTGCGGCACCAGGGGGGTCAGCGACCACTGGCGTTTGCAGGCTCCTAGATGCATTTGCTGCAGTTGCCTGTCTTCCTCTTCCTCTATGTGTGCATGCTCTGTGCCATATAGACATGTAATCACACCAAGCTTATCTTCTTACTTGTAAAAATGATTTTACTCAGCTGCTGAGCAAATCACACACATAAGTGTGTGTGTGTTTCCACACACACATTTGATTGATTTTACTTCCTGTGTCGATCCTGGTAGAATAGCGAAACAAAATCATAGTCACACATATGGATATAAAGAAAGGGTTTATATACAAGAGGAATAGGACATTGAGAAAGCGTCCCAGCCCAGTCCAATTCAAAGTCATAAGTCTGATATTAGTCCATATGCCCGATATTAGTCTATAAAGTCTCCTTCTGACTCACAAAGTCACAGGCCAGTGGGTGCAGAATCCCAGCACCGGCAGGGGTCCCCTCATGGCTCCTCGCTTCCAGGGCTCAGGGTCCATCAACAGCATCCAGTGGTGGTAGAAGCAACTCAGCGCTGGCAGGGGTCTCCACGTGGCTTCTCCAGCTTCAGAGGTCTGACTCCATCAGATAGGTAAGTCTCTAGCAATAACAACTGGATTAGTGGTTTCAGGTGGATACAGCTGGAAAGGTTGAGGGGAAATGGGGCATCAATAACCATGAGAATACAAGAATGAAGAAAATGGTCTAAAATTTATTTTGGTGCTGACTGTGCAACTCTTTTTAATATGATTGAAATATGATATGTCGATACATCTGTCTAAAGAATCAAGCCTCAAGTTGAAGTACTAAAGCATTCTAGGATTACAATGACTGAACAATGCAGGGATAATCCCAAGAAGATGAAAGGAACACACAGCTGCTGCAGTGGGATACCAACCATGAAGTCTCCACTTGAAATCCACAAGCCATTCCTCCAGAGGGGTTGGAAGGTTTCTCCTCCTGTGAAGATGGACAGCCTTGGAAGCTCATGGGGTTTCCTCAGGATCACAATGGCTTAACACCCACTTGATGGCGGTGAGTTTGGTCTCGGTCTTTTTGTAGCAAAAAGGAAAAGAAGTCGGCACGCCATCATTTTAGGAAGTAGCATATGATCAAGAACTGGTGGGATTGCAGAAAGGAGCCCAAGCTGCATGGAAGTTAGGCTGCACCACTGAACGTGCTTCTGCAGAGGGGTGCAGGACTGGAAGCGCTCCCCCATCTATGCTAAGGCATTTGGACTACAGTTCCTTGGCTGGTATACTGGACAAAATCAATATCCATGCCCATCCCATAGTAAAGTGGTCCTACAAACGTGTAGACATCATTAAACACTATCATGAAGATCACCCGCGGTTAAAATTTTGCTGAAGGCAATTTCAAAAATGACTGTGGCATCACATTGACGAAGAACAGCCAGACATTCAAGGCGAATTCAGAAGAGGGTGTGGGTTGGAAAAAACATGACTTTTTTTTTCAACCAAACAGATTTTGGTTGAAAGCAAAGTGTACTAGACATTTGTTTACTTGTGTTTTATTGACTATCCAAAGTTATTCATCTGTGTGGATCATAGCAAATTATGGATAACACTGGGGGTGGGGTGGGGATAGAGGGAAATTCCAGAATACCTCATTTTGCATTCTTGCAGAACTTGCATGGAGACCAAGAGCGTGAGGAGATATTATGTGGTTTAACATAACTAAGCACGTGCCTCAGGGCTATATCTTGCGTTACATTTATTCAATCCGAGTGCTCAGAAAGCTATCAGCGAAGCTGGACTCCACGAAGAAGAATGCAGCATCAGGACTGGAGGAAGGCTTCTAAGTGCAATCTGCTATATGCCAACAACACAACCTTGCTTGCAGAAAGGGAAAGACTGGAAGCACTCAATGATGAAGACTGAAGACTACGGCCTTCAGTACGGAGTATACCCCAACATAAAAGAAAAGAAAATTCCTTGCAACTGGATCAATAAGTCACAATACAATAAGCAGAGGGGGGTAAGTGAAGTCATCTGTGGGATGAAGACAGGAGTTTTCCACAATTACATTCTCCAAAATATTAAGCAAGCTATTTACCAGCATTTAGTGTGCAAGTGAAGTTAGCTATCAGTTATCTGAGGCCTTTGCATCACTCAAGGTAAAGCTGACTCCCCTGCTGTTAGCATGATGGATGATGGTTCACTCACCTCCAGGCCTGTCAGCGGGAATCAAGAGCCAATGTCAATGACTCCAAACAGGACAGACCTGTTTATCTACCCCCGGGAGTCTGAGGTCTTCTCTTATCACATCCTTCTCCTCTTAGTCACGTAGTTATCCCTAAGCCACTGTCACCATATAGCCCTTATGACAGCCCCTTCTTGCTACATGTTCTGACCAGCGACAATAGAGCTCATATGTCCCCCATAAGGTTATTTGAGTGGGGAAAATTAATGTTCGCTCTCTCCTGCCCTTGAACACCAGACGCTAGTGGCTCCTCTCCCTCATCATGTAATCCCTTCCCCTACTCTCTCTCCATGCAAACCCCAAGCGGGGCAGAGGTGAGCATGTTACCCTGATGTGAAATGTGCCTAACTCTTACTGTTTCTCTCTCTCACGCTTTCTATATCCTTATTACAATAAATAATAATTATCGCTGTGTGATCAACTGCCTGTTGAACCCATGATGTATGTATCAGAGGCTGGCCTCCTCTGACAGTCATCAAGCCTGTTGCTTGGCGTGGATCCACAATCCAACCCCATGGAAGCAGCAGTCAGGAAACCCACAAGTACAGCCCGGGACAAGTCTGCTGCCAATGAGTTCTTCCAGGTGGTGACGTGCAAATATGTCACTCTGAAGATGAAGGGGAGCCTGACCATGGCACGGAATGTCCCATCACCTCCTCTGAGTGTGAAAGTTGCACACTGAATAAGGACGAGTGACTCAGGATCGATGAGCTTCAGACGCAGAGAGGATGAGGAACCCCGAAGGTACCGGTCACTGCCTGAACAGACCAGTCTGCCTTGGAAGAAGTCCGACTGGAATGCTCCTTTAGACGTAAGGATGGTGAAGCGTCATGTCACGTGTTTTGTATGTGCTGTCCAGAGGAAGTAGCCCCTGAGAAGGGACACCTTGAGCATCAGGAAGCGGAAGGCCAGCACAACCGAAGAAGAGAGAATAGGATGGGTCGGCTTCAACACTGGACCCCAACATTGCAAGCACTGGGAGGCTGGCACACTGTTCAGCATGTTTTCCCATTGGGCTTGGCATTTCTATAGGTCAGAACTACCTGGACAATACCTAACAACAACAACAACAACAACAACAACACAGTCACTTTAAAGGAGTTCTGGGGGCACAATGGTCCAAAGTCGATAGTCTAAACTGACCCAGAGGCTTGTGGGGGGGGGGGGGAGACTAACAGACCCCAAACTTGGCAATCTGTTTCCCTGAAGATGACAGTAAAACAAACCCTGTGGGAAAAACAAAAACACCCTCTGGATTGGTTCTACTGGGTCACATGGCGATGGTATGAGTCAGAATCTATTTCAAGACACCCAACAACAAAAAGCAAGGCGCCTTTGCACCACACTGGCAGAGATGAGTGGCTACAACAAAGGCTAGATGCACCACAAAGCCAGAAATATTTACTAGTTAGACTTATACAGAAAAGCATGCCAGTCTGTGCTGCGTACCGTGAAGCTTAATAAAAATTTCCAAGGATTAAAGCAGCAGATCTCAACCTGTGGGTCGCAACCCCTTTGAAAGCTGAACCACCCTTTCGCAGGGGCTGCCCAATTCATAACAGTAGCTAAATTATAGTTGTGAGGTAGCAACAAAAATAATTTTATGGTTGTACCCGACATGATCCCTGAAGACAAAATGGGTGCATAAGTAAATGTGGTGAAGAAAGCTGATGGTGCTCAGCTATCAAAAGATAGCACCTGGGGTTTTAAAGACTTGAAGATAAGTGGCCATCTAGTTGAGAAGTAACAAAGTCCACATGGAAGAAGCACACCAGTCTGTGTGATCATGAGGTGCTGATGAGATCAGGTACCAGGTATCTAAGACCCAGAACAAAATCATGCCCAAGGTAAATTAGCATGGGGAGACATGGAGTGGAGACCCAATGCCCATCTGGAGACAATTGGACTCTCCCTCATAGAGGGATCACAGGGAAGGGATGAGCCATTTAGAGTGTAGTATAACACTGATGAAGCACACAACTTTCCTCTAGTTCTTTGGTGCTTTCTTCTCCCCACTATCATGACCTCAATTCTACCTTACAACTTGAATTAGACCAGAGCATGCACACTGCTACAGACAAGAGCCTGCAATACAAGGGAATCCAGGATAGATAAACCCTTCATGGCCAACAATGAGAGTAGAGATACCAGGAGGATTAGGGGAGGGTGGGGGGAGGAAAGGGGGATTAATCAAAAGGATCAACCTATAATACCCTCTCAACGGGGCACATAACAGAAAAGTGGATTTGAGACATGGGCGATGATGCAAGATATGGAAATAATGATATATAATTTATCAAGGGTTCGTGAGGGAGGGCAGGTGGGGGAAGGAGTGGGGAGAAGTGGGGAGCTGATATCAGGGCCTCAAGTGGGAAGAGAATGCTTTGAAAATGATGATGGCAGCATATATGCAAATGTGTTTGACACACTGGATGGATGTATGGATTGTGATAAGAGACGTAAGAGCCCCCAAGAAAAGTATTAGAAAAATTTATGATTAGGAGTCACCACAGCATGAGAAACTGTATTAAAGGACCGTGGCATTAGGAAGGTTGAAAACCACTGGATTAAAAAGAAAAAGCAACAAGGCTTTTGGGGTTCTTTGATAAGCATTGGATTGTTAACTACAAGGTCTGACATTCAGACCCACCACTCCCCCTGGGGGAAAAAGATGAATTGATCACAATGATCCTCAGGGATATGGACAATAGAAAAGTGGTGAAGGGAAACCAGTAGGTCTAAGACATGAAAAAAAATCATCAAAGGTTCATGAGGGAGGGAGGGGGGAGAGGGAAGGGGGAGAGGAAAATGAGCTCAAGTAGGGTTCAAGTAGGAAGGAAATGCTTTGAAAATGATGCTAGCAATATATGTACAAAGGTGCTTGACGCGATGGGTGTGTGTATGGATTGTGATAAAAGCTGTACGAGCCCCCAATAAAACAAAACCCTCATTCCTCAGTCACCTTTGGTTTCTGGATGAGGACTCTGTAGGGAGAGGGTTGATTGGCTGAGTTTCACTGACCCCTACACTGCTGCGCTGATTCTGAGTCAGGGGAAGGTGACACGTCAGAGAAGAGTCACTCCCCAGGGTTTCCAAGGCTGTAAATCTTTTTTTATTTTAAAGGATGAACTGGGAAATGTTCTTTCCTCTTCTTTTTTTAAAAATTTAATTTTGAACAGTTTATTGGCCTGTGATCAACATATCATACAATTCAACAGCTCAGTCACATCCAGAAGAGTTGGACAGTCATCATCACAGTTTTTGAACGTGATTTTTTTTAGCCCTGCTCCTCCTGATTACCTCCCCATTCCCCCCCAAACCTCCCCTGCCACACCCCAAAGGAGCCTCTAATCTAGTCACTGTCTCTATGGATTGGCTGTAAATCTTTCTGGAGGCAGATTGCCTCATCGCTCTTCTGCAGAGAGGTGGTAGATTTGAACCATTGACCTATCAGTTAGCAACCTCATGCTTAATCCACTGGGCCACCAGGGTTCCTTAGCCCAGTTGATCCCCAAACCCAAACCACTGTTGTTGAGCTGATAGGGACTCATAGCAATCCTTGATCAGGTATCTGAGGCTGTCAATCTTTATGAGGGGAGAATGCCTCATCTTTCTGTAGAGGAACGACTGGCTTGAACTGCCAACCTTCCAGTTCACAGCCCAAGCTAGTATTGCTGTTAGGTGCCCAGCTGATAGGGCTGGTGAATCCGCCTGGTTGATGGTTTCTTTGTGGAAGAAAGGATGGCAGTTATTTAAAAAACAGTATATTTCTTAAATACATAACTGAAATTTCCCTCAAAATAAAACTGGAAGAAAGAATGAAATTCTCAACCCTAAGGAAAAAACAAATTTTAGACATAATTCGTCAGTTTGAACAATGCCAGGGTACTTCACCTTACCAACCACCAGGTGTCTCTGTAAACTCCTTGAAGATCCTCATTCAGCCCCTGTGACTGGGGGTACTTTCACCGTGAAATCCAGTGTTTTGAAGGCTAGGTTTAAAGAGACGTTGCCAAAACAAAACAGAAACTCAGTTTAAAGTATAACAGCTGCAAAGACAAATCTACGGAAATTTGTCCTGTAACCAGAATGCATATTAAGATTCAAGCTAAGAAATAGAGGGTCGAGTCAGTGTGTCCTACAGTCTAGAACATTCTCTTTTTATTCTTTCCCCATATGTAGCCAAAACAATTTCTAAAAGGGCATATTTTAAAAGTCCGAAATGGAGTATTGCAGGGGTGTGTGTGTGTGTGTGTGTGTGTGTGTGTGTGTTTTGGCGGGGGTAAGGGGTGGAGCGACTAGAGTGGTTGGAGGTGGAACCATCGCTTTCCCAGATATTCTGGGAGTAGCTCCCACTCATTTAGGGCAGGGGATTTTGAAACCACGCATTTATGATGAAAAATAAATACCTGAAGTGTTACGGTGGAGGTCCAAGAAACCAAGTGAGAAAAAGGCCGTGCTGTTTATTCTTCAGACATGGCCTTAGAATTTTTTGCCCTCAAGCGACCTCACCCTACCCTTCAGAGAAACCAGCCATTTCCTCTGAGTGTCACTTTGTTCTACGTCTGTCTAATAAGCCCTGTCTCCAACACCTCCTTTCTCCAAGCATTCAGGAAAATGGTTCTTGGTGGGAAGCCTCCAGGGTAACATTACTTGAGCTTCTCCAGTGTATCCAAGACAGCACCAGTCTTCATTTGAAAAATACGGACCAACAGGAATCACGCCAGGAACAATGGCTAGTGTCACATCAAATGTTCACTACTGTATTAGAGCACCCTCGTTTGCAAAAGGCTGCGGATGGCAGGAGCAGCCCCAAATCCGTTTGCAGAGTCCCCAGGTAGAGGTTGATTAAGCCTCCAGGGAATGCTTTCTGGTTATTAACTGGGGACGTAGATCATCTTGTCCTTGGGCGGAATGCCTGGGAGAGTGGATTGTCTCTGCCTCTCTCTGGCCAGCCCAGGGAGGCGCTGTCTCTCTCTTTGGGCTGGCCGAGGTGTGTCCTGGATGGAAGTCTCTGCACTGGGGACAGCACATAGTCTTGAGCCTGTGAGTCAGATGATCAAGTTGTCCCTCTTAAGGATAGCATAAAACTTAAATGGAAGATCCCCGTCTGTACAACTTAGACATGTACGTCAACAAGACAAGACAACAAGTATCATTTCTAAGAGTCTGAATCCTATGGTACTATGGGTTGAATTTGGCTTCTGGATTGTTCTATGACTCCAAGCTAAGAATGGCTTTTACATTTTAAAAAATGAGTTGTTAAAGAAAATGAAACACCTCACAAAGTCCACCTACTATTTATCACCTGGCTCTTTACCAAAAACATCTATAGACCCATGATGCACACCAATGCTGGACAATAGTTACCAGACAGTGTAACCATAAGACCAGAATCATGTTCACATTTCCTCCACAGGGATAAAAATGGTGCCTTCTGAAGCCATGTCGGAAAGACCATTTCTCTCAAGGATTTTCATCTTCAAAGTCGACCCTTTTTTCTTTCCTTGATTTTGTAGAGTCTCTTGCTTTTTATATATTAAGACAGCTGTCACTTTTGCATCCCTGACATTTGTTTGCTCCCCTCAAATGTTTCTTCCCTCTTTCATAGGGAAGACTCTAACAGACTCCGTGTGGCAGTTAGATTTTACATAAACTTGTACTTGTGTTGGGTGGAGTCCAACCTGTCCATCAAGTTGGAAAGTGCAATCTTTTTATAATACAGACACTGGGGGCCCTTCCCCCTTCCCTTTTGTTTTCCTGATTGCTGAAACTGTGTGCCCATGGGTGGTCCCATGTGCACTGCCCACTGCTGAATGTTGTCACAGCCCTGCCATATTCCCACTGACCTTGGATCCACATGGCACTTATCCACCAGCCTGCGATCTTACTGCATCTTGCTTCACTTTTCTGTGGCACCCACCTGCAACTGTTTGAGTCTCAAAAGGGCTCCAACTCTCAGTGGCTCCATGAACTTAAGTTGGATTGAGTTGGGATGTCTCCATGATATAAAGCTCTTTCTTATGCATAGACAGATGTCACTGGCTTTATATTTCTAGACAGCCCAGCTTAATATAGTTTGACACAAGTCTTCTGGCATATTTGAGCATGAACTGGGTTAGTCTGCTTTATCATTAATTGTTTTAGCCCAGAATACAAACTCTGGAGCCAAATGTTGGCAAGGTCCATGAAATCAATCACCTAGTGATTTTTTTCTTTGTGACACCTTTTCACTGAATGTCTGTAGTATTAAGTCCATGAAGGCTTGAAGTCAAAATTCTAGGCCCCGAATTCTAGTGGAATGTACGTCCTGATTCCAAATGCATAGCTACAATATACATAAGCTTTATTTGCATATGTTTTGTTTTTTGGGGGGGGGCCTTATCCAAGGATATCTTTTTTTTTTAAATAATTTTATTGGGGGCTCTTACAGCTACTTCAACATTCAGTACATCATTTGTATCAAGCACATTTGCACACATGTTGCCACATACATTTCCAAACATTTTCCACTTGAGCCCTTGGTACAAGCTACTCTTTAAAAAAAAGAAACTCCCCTTTCACCTCCCCCTCCCTTTTTTTAATGAATCATTTTATTGGGGGCCCATACAACTCCCATCACAATCCCTAACAGCATCAGTTGTATGGAGGCCACTTTTACCCACCCATTGCCATCATCAGTCTCAAAACATCCTCCCTCCCTCCAGGCCCCCATTATCAGCTCCCTATATTACCCTTCCTCCCGCCCCTTCCCCTTGAACCCTTAGTAATTTACAAATTATTTTTTCATCCTGTACACTGTACAATGTGTCCCCACACTCACTTCCCTGTTGTATGTGTCCCAGAGAGGAGGGCACGTGTAGATCCCTGAAGTTGGTTCTCCCTTTCTATTCCTCCATCCCTCCACCCTCCTGGTATTACCACTCCTATTACTAGTCTTGATGGATCATCTATCCTAAGTTTCCCATGTTTCCAACTTCACTGTACATCTCCTGGTCTAGCTGGATTTATGTGGTAGAATTGGGGTCATGATAGTGGGTGGGAGGCAGCATGG